>PVKE010033200.1:0-18047 GCA_004027555.1 Craseonycteris thonglongyai
AATTCAGGATCAATTTAAATATTTTTCCATTTTATCTGTGATTAATAGTAACGCAAAGAACATAATTATGATGAAGTACCAACTGTGATTCCTTAAATGAAAAGACTTTTGAATCTATTGATAGTTCCTCTAATACAGAAATATATTTAATGGTTTTCTTCATTCTTCCTAATCTTATAATAATAATAATAATAATAATAACAATAACTGTGTTGCCTAGAGACTTTTTGTTTTGTTCTTAATTTTATTTATTTATTTATTTATTTAGTTTTATTTATTTATTTTATTTTATTTGCAGTTTCTTGTCCAGGACACTATTGTGTACACAGAGTAGTTGAAAATAACCTAAATTTAAATGATCTTAAGTAGACTATTTTGCTATGATGAAAATAAAAGGCATCAATAAAGAGCTAATTTTTCTAATTTTGGGAAGGAAAATTTGACAATTAAAAAAAAAAGCAGTTTTGAAGTAAAAATAGTGAGAATATACAGTGAATGTAATTGTTTATCATTTCTTTTAATAGTTCATCTATAGAAGTGTACTTCTTAAAATGTACTTGTTAAAGATCAAATTGGACTGATTTTGACAATAATCACCATGAAAATAAATTGAGAAGAATGCTAAACCAAATGATAATATGTATTAAATGAACAAATACGTTTATGTTTTAGATAGATAACATTTCTCTGAAATTGCAATAAACTTTAAATTATGAATAAATTTTTATTGCACATTTATCTTTCTGTATTTTTCATGGCATCTTTCAATAGATCTTAATTAAAAGAAATGTGCTGCATGCATTTTATACATATGTATAGCAAAGAATTGCTACAAAGTATATAAACAGAAAAAAGCTAATGATGTAATCAAATAACATTTAAAAAAATATGCCTATTTAATTAAGGTAGAAATAACTCAAGGATACATGAAATAGCATGCACAAAATAAATATTAAAAGCTACTTTCCATATCAATAAATGCCTACAAGACATTTAAATAATTTCATGAATACAAAGAGGAACAGTAGGTAGTGTGCCATTTGTAGTCTGTCTTGTAGTTATTTTGTATCTTTTTAAAAGCAATTCATCTGCTTTGATAAAATCATATCCACCAATTAATGATAAAAGCCTCATAAATAAAATATTAAAAATAACATTAAATTAACGTCTCGGATATTTCTTCATCCAAATATTATTTTCTCCTCTAATATAAAGTAAAAAAAAAATCACACATTAAGAAGCACCTGAAATAACTAAATATCTTTTGGGGCTGAGTTATTTTATAAATCATAACAGGCAGTCACTTGAGCTTCTTTAAATCTAGATTAAATTTTTAAAGACATTTTGTTCAATACTAAAAATAAAAAAAGAAATCTTCAAATTGCTTGTCAACTACATTTAAGTGAAACATGATTTCTTAAGCTTCCATTTGGTGTCAGCTGACCCTGCTTGAATATGTCCATTTCATGCTGTGTAAATAGAGCTTTTTTGTACTATTTTTTTCAACATTTCCTACATTAGTCCAATCTGGAATCCTAGCAATGGGCCACTTTGCTGTGTTCTATTTCTCTTTTTGAGCAAATAGCTTTTAATTGTCAGATAGCGGAGATTCAGAAACAAATGTTACTGAAGGTTTGATACCAAAACATTTTTATCTACCTGGATTATCATTTTCTCACTCCAGAACCTTTTTTTTCCCCCAGAATCTTAAAAATAAAAAAAAATAAAAAAAATTAAAAAATATATATATGTGTGTGTATATATATATATATATATATATATAGAGAGAGAGAGAGAGAGAGAGAGAGAGAGAGAGAGAGAGAAATTTTCTCATTAAATCAGTTAAACATATATTTTAATAATTCAATTTACTTTGTTTATTAAAAAAAATATTCAACTAATATGTGAATATATTTTGGCACAAAACCAAGCTACACTGAACAAAATGATGAATCAAAAAGACATTGGAAGTGTAGAATTAGAAAATCTACATTGTGGTGACACTAAATATAAAAAATGTACAATGTATTTTATAAGTAAAGGATGTATACTACTGAGACCCATTTCATTAATAAATATGAAAGAATAAAATGTGATGAGGAAAGATATGTCATAACATGTTAGAAGAAGAATAATGATGCTCAAATCACTTCATATAATTATAAAGGGAAAATAACTAGAAAATAAATGAGAATATCAGGAATAGAGGAAATATAGCTATGGACAGGATAAAAAAAAATGTCACATAGAGAAGTTGACAAAATTTTTTAAAAGAGTACTTTCTTACAGAAGTTATACATTCACAGCAAACTCAAGCAGAAGGTACAGATTTCCGGCATATACCTACCTCCACACATGCACAGCCTCCTCCATTAACAAATTCCACCACCAGAGTGGTTAATTTATTAGAATTTATGAACCCACACTGACATATCATTTTCATCCAGTCTTTAATTTATATTAGGGTTCACTCTTGGTGTTTTTACATTCTATGGATTTTGACAAATGTATCATGAAATGTATCTAACATTATAGTATCATACAGAATAGGTTCACTGCCCTAAAAATTCTCTGTGCTCTGACTGTTTATTCCTTTCTCTCCCCTAACCACTAGCATCCATGAATCCTTTAGCTGTCTTCATAGTTTTGTTATGTAGTTTTATAGATGCTATATAGTTTTATCGTTGGAATCATACATTATGTGTCCTTTTCACATAAGCTTCTTTTACCTATTTGCATTTCAGGTTTTACATGTCTTTTCATGGCTTGATAGTCTTTTTTTTTTTTTTTTTTTCCCCACAATAAATTATATTCCATTATCTGGGTGTACTGTAGTATTATTTCCATTCTCCTAACATTTGGTTGCTTCCAAGTTTTGTCTATTAGTAATACAGTTGTTATAAACATTTGGGTGCAGGTTTTTAGGGGAATGTAAGTTTTCAACTTCTTTGGATGAATACCAAGGGGCATAATTGCTGGATGGTGTGGTCAGTTATGTTTATGAGTCAGAGTTCTTATTGCTCCATATCCTCATCATAATTTGCTATGTTCTCATCATCATTTATTATTTATTGTCTGTGTTCTGGATTTTAGCCATTCTAGTCGGTATGTAGAGATATCTCATTGCTGTTTAATTTGCATTTCCCTTTGACATATGGTGTAAAGGAACTCTTTCATATTCTTATTTGCAATCTGTATATCTTCTTTTGTTCATTTGGAGATTTGGTCAATTTTTAATCCAGATGTTCTTTTTCTTTTTTTTATTGTTGAGCTTTAATTTTTCTTTGTATATTTTGTCATTTAATAAGGCCAGTGTTTTCTAGTTGAGTATCTGTCTGCATGGTCTATCCATTGATGTCAATAGGGTATTAATGTTTCCTACTATTTTGTCTGATATAAGTATTGCTATGACAACTTCTCATTTTCATTTGTGTGAAATATCTGTTGTCATCCTTTTATTTTCAGTCTATCTGCCTTTCTATCTGAGATGGGTCCCTCATAGACAGCATTTAATTCATTTCAACTGGTTATTGATAGGTACTTAGTTATTGCCATTTTGTTATTTATATTTTTGATCTTTGTTTGGTTGTTTTCTCCTGTCTTCTGCTTAAAGAATTTCTTTTAACATTTCTTATAATATTGGCTAAGTGGTAATTAATTACGTTAGCTTTTTTTCTGTCTGGAAAGCTTTCTCTTCCTTTCAATTTTCTATAATAGCCTTGCTGGGTAGAGTAATCTTGGTGGTAGGCCCCTTTTTTTTCATAATTTTGAATATTTTCTGCCTCTCCCTTTTGGCCTGAAAAGTTTCTGTTGAGAAACCAACTAATAGTCTTATTGGAGCTCTCTTATAAGCAACTAGTTATCTCTCTCTTGATGTTTTTAGGATTTTTCTCTTTGTCTTTGACCTTTTACGTGTGTCTTGGTGTGGACCCAATGGGTTAATCTCATTTGGAATTCTCTGTGCTTCCTGGGCTTGTATGATTATTTCCTTCGACAGTTTAGGGAAATTTTCAGTCATTATATCTTCAAACAGGTTCTCAGTCTCTGGCTCTTTCTGTTCTGTTTCTGGTACTCCTATGACGCAACTGTTATTATGCTTGATGTTGTACCACAAGTCCATTAAACTATCTTCACTTTTCTTTTTAATTCTCTTTTTTGATTGTTGTAGTGATTGGGTGTTTTCTGATACGTTGGCTTCTAAATTGCTGTTTTGATCTTCTGCTTTACCTATTCTGCTTTTGATTCCTTCTAGTGTATTCTTTATCTCAGTTATTGTATTCTTTATTTTTGAATGGTTCTTTCTTATGGTTTCTATGTCCTTCTTTATGCTTACTATATCTTTATTGAAATTCTCACTAAGTTCCTTAAGAATTCTTATAACCACTGTTTTAAACTCAGTCTCTGTTAGATTGGTTGCTGCCATTTCATTTACTTCTAATTCTAGAGATTCCTCCTGTTCTTTTATTTGGGATGTGTTTCTTTGTTTCTTTATTTTGATGCTTCTCTGTGTTTACTACTTTGTATTAGGTAGATCTCCTGTGTCTCTGTCTTTGCTAGGTGGTCTTACATAGTAGGTATTCTGTGTGGTTCAGTGGTGCAGTTTTCCTGATCTGTGTGTGTTCCAGGAGTGTCTCTTGAGTGTGTTGTGGTGTGTGTGGTGTGTGTGGTGTGTGTGTGAGTGTGTGAGTGTATGAGTGTGTGTGTGTGTGTGTGTATGTGTGTGTGTGTTGCTATTGTAATTGAGCCTTAATAGCTTTTGGCACATCAGTGGGTGGGATTGACTCCCAGACTATTGACTATGAGGATTGCCTATGCCCACAATGTCTGAGCTGAGATGTAAGGGCTGACCCTTTTGAAGGAGAATTCACCCTGGCAGGTTCTGCCAGTTGAGATCACTGTTTAGGTGTGCCACTTGTTGGGCTAACCAGATAGTGCTCTTGTGTGGTCTGAAGCTGGCTACTGACTGTATTATTTTTGTTGTTTCTTGGGAGGGGCTCCCCTGCAGGCCAATTTTAGCTTTTTGTGAGATTGGCCCAGGGATATGTAGTAGGAGCTATGTGTGGTTGTTTACTGCCTGTATTGGACCTGGAGGCATGTAGGGGTTGCCTCACTATGAACTGAAGCTGTGTACCACCAGTATTTGGCTTGGCACAGCTGAGCAAAAGGCCTGGGGCTCCCAGGCAACTTGCTACCTGCCAGCTACTTGTGAGGCTCAGCTGGTAACAGGGCCTCCCTATGTGCACAGGCCAAGTTGGTTGACCTGGTGTTGACAGTGCATTCAGTGATGAAGCCCTAATCAGATAGGATGGTGTCCCGGGGAATCACAAGGTATGGCAGGTAGTTTTAACAAGGTTAATGTAGATTCAGTTCTTTTTTTTTTTTTTTTTTTAATATATATTTATAGAGAGTAATTATTTTATCTTCAGTGCATATTTATTTCTATTATACTTTTGACAGATAGAGAGAGAGACAGAGACAGAGACAGCTAGAGAACCGAACTGTGGGAACTCCCCAGTTCAGCATGTGGGTCCTGCCTGGGCCGGAGCCGGGATTCGATCCTCGGTCCTCGTGGCCTCAAAGCGAGCGCTCAGCCCGCTGAGCCGTCCCGGCTTTTCCCTAGATTCAGTTCTGTTCCATTGCCTGGCCTGTGATCACTTTAGAAAATATCCCAAGAACACCACAGCAAGCCATTGCTCACCCTGGGCTCACATATCCCCAAGAGCTAGTTGCCAAGAGAGTCTGTGGTTTAAATTGTGGCTCACTGCTCACCACCAAAAGTTTCCCAAGCAGCTGTGCATGGTCCCCCTATTTTAAAGGACTTCCAAAGTTTGTGGAGCTAGGCCAGCTGCCCAGGAGCTAGAGTCTCACTGGTGATACAGTACTAGCTGTGCTGCATGGAGACCCAGGGTATCACCAAGGTTGTGTGTACACATGATTTTAGCTGACCAGTGGGGTCTCAAATTTGACCTTTGGAGGAGGGATGGACATAGGAAAGATGTTGTCTTCTTGTAGGCTACAGGTGAGGCAGGCTTCATGCAGGGAAATGGCTGCTGTCTCTCCAGCCCTCCCCACCCCCACCCTACACACACACACAAAGCTACAGAACTATCTTTCCCTGTATGTCTCTGGTACCTCTCAAGTTGCTGCCTCTCCACTAGAGAACAGGTGCGTGCAAGCAAGTGAATCTTTGTGTGGGCCCTTTAAGAGATGTCTCAGTTTCCAGCTGCCTTCCATGTCACTAGAATGGGCAGACAGAGTCCTAGCTGATTTTCACTGCCAGATGTTATGGAAAGTTCTTTTTCTGGCAGAGGACCCTGGGCTGGGGAGCCTAGTGTGGGGCTGGGGAGCCTAGTGTGTGGCTGGGACCCCTACCTGTTCCAGAGGATCTCCACCATGGACTTGTTTCTCCCAGTGTTCAACCACAGTTAATGGTTCTGTTCAGCTAGTCTTCAGATGATTCTTGAGGTTAATTGTTCTGTAATGTATTTGCAATTTTGGTGTGCTCCTGACAGGCAGTAGGCATAGTATTTACCTAATCTACCAACTTAAACCAAATTCTGATTTTAAACTATCCTAATTTTTTTTTTAATGTTTTATCTTTTTGCTGTTCTGATTGGGCATTTTCTGCTACCTTTCTTCTGAATCAATGATTCAGTCCTTTGCTTCATCTAATTTGTTGATTCCCTGTAGCATAGTCTATTCCAGTTACTATATTCTTTGTTTTTGACTTGTTCTTTTTTATGCTTTCTATATTCCTTTTATTTTTATTTTATTTATTTTTAATCTCTTTGGTGAAGCTCTCACTGAATTTATTCCTTCCTAATTTCATCGAACATCTTTATAATTGGTATTTTGAACTCGGTATATGGCATATTGCTTGTCTCCATTTCATGTAGTTCTTTTCATGGAATTTTGTTCTATTTTTTCATGTGGGACATGTTTCTTTGTCTCCTCATTTTTACTGCCTCACGATTGTTTCTGTGTATTAGTATATATGCTAAATCCCTCAGTCTTGACAGAGTGCCCTTATTTGGAAGGTGTCCTATGGGGCACAGTGGAGCAGGCTTCCTGTTTATCTGAGCCAGGTGCTCCAAGATTGTCTCCTATGTAGTTTGTGTGTACTTTAAATTCCAATTGAGCCTTGATTGCTGTGGACACGTCAGTGGATGGGCTTGACCCTGAGGCTTACTGGCTGAGAGGGCTGGCTGTGACTAAAACAGATCAGCTGTTTGTCAGGGGCTGACCTCACGAAGCTCCAGTCATTTTAGTGGAGTTCTCATAGGGCTGTTGTGGAGTTGTGTCTGTTGTGGAGTTGGTTCAGTGTCATTTTGGTGTGCTCTGATGCTGACCCCTGGATGTGTTGGGTCTGGAGCTTCCTAGTTAGGGCTTTGGTGCAGGCCAAGGTCAGCTGTCCTCCTGCCATACTTGGGACAGCTTGGTAAGAGCAACAAACTGAACTGTGGTTGATTGTCACTTGTGCTAAGCTTGGAGGTGCTAGAAGGGGCTGCACTGTGAAACAAGTATGGTTACCACTGTGCTGTGGTTAGGACACTTTGGTGGGTAACACAATGCAAACTGAGGTCAGTAGTCTCCATTTATGCCAGGTTTGTGATTGTTCAGTTGAAACTATGTTTCATGCTGAGACTGCCTGCCACTTTAAGATTGGTACCACAAGTTTCAATGTGGCTTTTTCTTTACATCTGTCGTTATGGGAGTTGTAGTCAGCTACTTTTCAGGTGGTTCTAAATGATAGTTTTTCTATTATTTAGTCATTATTTTGGCGTGATCATAAAAGGAAGTAAGGAGTCCTAAGTGTTAGTATATTTTGGATGAGTTGTTCATCAGATGTATCTTCACCAGTGACTTCATATTCTGATTCCTTTGACAGTATCTATTTCAGAGCAGAAGTTTCTTATTTTATTGAAGTCAATTTTATCAATTTTTTATTTCATGGATAATGATTTTGGTATTATATCTAAAAAATCATGGCTATGTTAAAGGTCATCTAGGTTTTCTTCTGTTATCTTCTGGGAGTTTTATTGTTTTTATTTTAAATGTGGGTCTATGGTTTTTATTTGTGTTAATTTTTGTGAAGGAGTAAGATCAGTGTTTAGATTTATGTTTTAGCACGTGGATATCCAGTTGTTCTACCACGTTTTATTGAAAAGATAATTTTTTCTCAATTACATTACCTTTGCTTTTTGTCAAAGAGTAGTTGACTATATATACATGTGAGTTGTTTCTAGGTTCTCTATATTATTCATTGATCAATTTGTCTATTCTTTTACCAATACCACACTTTTTTTTTATTAATCTATCTTTATTATAAGTCTTTACATTGGGTAGTATAAGTTATCTGACTTTATTCTCCATCAATATTGTGTTGGCTGTTCTGGATATTTTGTTTTTTCATATAAACTTTAGAATCAGTTTGTTGATATCTACGAATAACTTGCTGGAATTTTTATGGATTGCATTGTATTTATATATCATGTTATAGAGAATTGACATCTTAATGATACTCAGGATTTCTATCCATAAACATGGGATATCTCTACATTTATTTATTCTTTGATTTCTTTAATTATAGATTTGCAGTTTATTGCATATAAATCTTACCTATTATTTTGCCAAGTTTTTCACCTTTTTCGATGCTTAATGTTTTTAATTTTAAATTCCACTTGTTCATTGCTGATATACGTATATATGAAAGCAACTGAGTTTGCATATTAACCTTATATCCTACAACCTTGCTATAATCGCCTATTAGATCTGGAGTTTTTGTTGCTATTGTTGTTATTGATTTTTCTGGATTTTCTACTTAGACAATCATGCTATCTATGAATGGACTATTTTGTTTCTTCCTTCCCAATATGTATACTTCTTATTTGAATTTATTTTCTTATTTTATTGTCTGGGATTGCCAGTATTATGTTGAAAGAGGGTTGTAGAAAGAACAATCTTACCTTGTTAATGAGTTTGGTGGGAAAGCTTCTAGTTGCTCCCCATTAAATATATTAGCTAATGTATGTATGTGTGTGTGTGTGTGTGTGTATACACACACACACATATATATATATATATACACATATATATACATACATATATACAACGGGTGTCCCAAAATTCACGCAAGATTTGAATTTTGTGTCATTTGTGCAGTAAAGTGTTGCCAATGAAAAAAGAAAAGGACATCATGATAGCTGACAGTTCAGGGCTATTAAAAATGGAGTGCTACACAAAAGAACAACGCATTTTCATTGTTGAGCAATATTTTAAAAATAATGAAGGTTTGGCAGCTATAGTTTGCAATTTTTGTACAAAATGTGGTTGGAATAGTGATTTAGCTTCATAAACTGTAAAGAGATTAATTAAAAAATTTAGGGAGACTGGATCAATTAGTGATCTTAAACACTCTGGCCGTCCTTCAACAAGTCGTTCAACACAAAACATCAAAGCAGTTCATGAGAGTGTTGCTGAGAGTCCAGGGACATCAATTCAGCACCGTGGTCAAGAATTGGACATTTTGAAAAGAAGCTCTCTACAGCGTATTCTCACAAATGATTTGCATCTTCATGCTTACAAAGCCATGGAGGCCATTTACACGATATGCTATTCCATACATAATCCTATAATGTATACTTTATGAATCAATAAAAAATTTACAATTTTTAATTATATATCTGTGTTTTCTATCAAAATTACTTCTTGCGTGAATTTTGGGACATGCGTTCATATATATATATATATATATATATATATATATTGCTCTTTATCAGGTTAAGGAAGTACTTGCTCTAGTCCTAGTTTTCTGAAAGTTTTTGTTATGAATGGGTGTTGAATTTTGTTAAATGCCTATTGATATGATCACTTAATTTTTCTTTGTTAGCCTGTTGATCTGATTTTCTGATCCACACAATTTTTTTTATCTCTAAAGAATTTCTTTCAATTTTTTTGTGCAAGACAATTCTCTAGGCCAACAATCTCTCTCAGGTTTTGCTTGTTGAGAAATTGTTTATTTCATTCTCTTTCTTGAAGGGAATTTAGCAGGGTCAGAATTCTAGGTTGCTAGATATTTTTTTCTTCAACACTTTAAGTATTTCATTCTCTTCCTGTGTGCATGGTTTCTGAGAAGATGTCAGAGGAAATTCTTTCCTTTTCTCCACTAGAGCTTTATTTCAAAATTAAGTTCATTATCACATTTTTCTCCCAATTTGAATATAAAATGACTTAGTATGTTTGGTATCAAGGGTTATCCTTCTTAGAGTTTCATGAATCTGTGGTTTATAGTGTTTAACATCAATTTGGGGAAATTCTCAGTCTTTTTTTTAAAAAAAAGATTTATTTTTATTGTTTTTGAAAGAGAGAGAGAGAGAAAGAGATACAGAGACAGAGACAGAGAGAAGGGGGAGGGCCCAGAACAGTCTCCACATTTGCACATCATTGGTTTTTCCACATAGTTTCACTCCACAGGTGGGCGAGGAGCGCACAGGGCAGGAAATAGGCCAGGGTCTCACCTCGGTGAGAGCCGAACTGGGGGCACTCCCCAGTTAAGCATGTGGGTCCACACGGGCTGGGGCCAGGATTCGATCCTTGGTCCCCGGCGCTGCAAAGTGAGCACTTAACCCACTGAGCCATCCCGGCTTCCCCTATTCTCAGTCTTTATTGCTTCAAATATTGCTTCTTTTTCTCTTTTTTTTTTCTACTTCTAGAATTTTTATTTTACATATGCAACACCTTTTATAGTTATCCCACAATTCTTAGATTTTCTGTTCTGCTTTTTCAGTCATTTTTTCCTCTGCTTTTCAGTTTTTGATGTTTTTATTCAGATATCCTCAAGTTCGGTGATTCTTTCCTCAGGTATATCTAGTCTACTAAGGAACCCATCAAAGACATTTTTTTTTTATTTAAATTACAGTGTTTTTGATATCTAACTTTATTTTTGTGATTATTCCTTGAAACGTCTATCTCTCTGATTACATTGCCCATCTGTTATTGCATGCTGTTTACTTCATTCAGTGGAGACCATAACGTATTAATCAGAGCTGTTTTAAATGTCTGTCTGGTAATTCCAGCATCCCTGCCACAGATGACCTTGGTTCTAATGCTTGATCTGTCTCTTCAAACTGTGTTTTGTGACTTTTAGTATGCTTTGTTGTATTTTCTTGATAGACATGATATTCTTGGTAAAAATGATTATGGTAAGTAGGCTTTTGATAATGTTGTGGTGATGTGTCAACGAAAGCAAAGCATTCTATAGTCTGATGATTGGATCTTAGTGTTTTAATGAGCCTGTGCCTCTAAACTGTGAACTTTATAAGTGTTTCTCAGTTTCTCCCCTTCTTAGGTAAGACACAATTTTTAGAGTATACTAGAGTTGAGTATTTTCCTCCCCACCAAGTTCCTTAGGCTTTGGAAAAACTCTAATAATTTAAGCTCTGCTAAAAAAAAAAAAAAAAAAAAAGGCTTTCTCTTGAGGGCAGGTCTTGTCAAGAAGGTCTTATCAAGAAAAAATAATGCTCTGGTGTATTTCAAAATGGTATCTTTTCAGCTTTCCCTACCTGAAGTACAAGATAATTTTTTTCAATGTTTACTGTGAGAACCTGGTTAAACTCCTAGAGGTAAAACTCACAAAATCATGGGGCCTTCCTTATGACTGGGTCCCTTGGGAGTTTTTAACTCTCAGATTTGTTCACATTGAACCTCTAGCAATTTTTTGATTACAGTTTAGGTTTTCCTGTTCCAGCATTAGTTTCTGTAGCTGTTTTTGCTTGTGGGTGTCTGCTCTAGTGAAGTTGTGATTTCTTATGTTCACTTATATGCCTCTCAATTTGGCACAGTGGATTGCCTTATGAGATCAATTCTCAGAAGGATCTAAGAGTTGCTGATTTTTCAATTTTTTAAATTATTTTTGACAGAGAGAAAGACAGAGAGAGAGAGAGACAGAGACAGAGACAAAGACAAAGAGAAAATGAAGGGCCCAGAGCAATCTCTGTAGTTGTACATCATTAGTTTTTGATATAGTTTTACTCCACAGGTGAGTGTGGGTTGTGCAGGGGATTTTTCAGTTTTTATCAGATTTTTACTTCTTGTTAGAGCACACTGGTGACTTCTAAGCTCATATGCTGAACCATTAACTGGAAGTCTCTCACACAAATTTTTAAACCTGAAATTTGTTTTAAAATTTAAAAATATAATAATAATAATAATAATAGAAAATATTGAGAATTACATCAAAATTGTGCTCTTGCCTTACTATGCCTAATCTCTCCACCTGTTCAAATTGAGTTCAATCTCAGAAAAGCCCACTGGTGTGTATTTTTCATGCTTTCAACCAATACCTTATAATGTATGTGTTAATTACCTTCATCTGGAGCATAGAGGAAGAGCCACATCTTTTTAATACTTCTTACCAAGCCAGTAGATGATAACACCAATATAAAAACTTTAGGGGACTGATGAGGGAGATGGTCATAATGTATAATGGAAATAGAAGAAAAAAATTCTTGAGCTACAGAATGAATTATATTTTTTGTTCAGTTCTTCTACTGCCAGGAATCAAGAAATGAGATAGGCAGCAGCAGCATATAGATATCATGCTATATTTTCACCATTTCTTTTCCCTTAAAATTGACATGTCTCACAAATATATACGGGGATGTAGGTGTGTTCTCCTCAGCTTTTGGGTATTTTCATAAAAATGTAACTTCCATCAGGCTAACTAGTATGATCAGAAACAGGGACATCAGAGATGCAAGACCCATTTGCCTTTTATATCATTAGTTTCTCCTCCATTATCTTATTTTTGATGCTTTAAGACTGACTCCCTTGTAAATGAGTATGCTTTTTTCTTGCACACTTCCCTTTATCTAATTCTCCTCTGGTTAGAAATTGCCAAATAGAGATTAAAATGACCTTTGCAAATCTTTCTTCCTCACCCCATTCTCTGACATTTTTGTATGGAAGAATTGGGGGCCACGCAAAATATTTTCTATCGCTCTCATATCCTACCAATATTTCAATCCAAGCAGAATCACTGTCGGTGAATCTGTAGTACTTTGTGATTAAAAGAATGGGCTTAGAGCCTGACTGCCTGTTTACCAATCTTAGCTCCACCATATTGTAATGCTAGGACCTAAAGCTTGCTAGTTACTGCTACTCATCCTCTCAGTTCTATCATTTCCTTAAGAAAGCAGTTTTATATCTTGTCACAGTAGTATTTTATTTATTGTGTTTTACTATTATAGAAGTTTGTGTGACTATTAAGAAGACATTAAACTATAAATATATGAGAGTGGAAAGTGAGTTTAGTTTATGAACATTGTATGTCTCATCAACTAGCAGAGAAACTAACCAGTAGTGGGCACTCAATAAATATGATGTGTAAATCAATATATCACTTAATAGTTTAAAAGCTTATTCTCACAAAGAATCTTAGTTTATTATCAATAAATTGTGTTGAATTTCTTTGTAGATGATACATTAACATAGATGTGAATATAACTCAATGTATACTGATGTGGATCTATGTGATTTTATTGAAATCTTTTCAAGATGATAAAATATTAATGGCTATTTAAAGACATGTTAACTGTATTTTAACTGACAAAAACTGAGTCTTTGTAGAGAGGATACTATAAACTAAGGAAACAGATTTAGTTATTGACATAGAGATAACAACTAAAATATTGTTAGAGCAGCCTAACATATTTTCTTTGAGATAACATAGGCATGAAAGAAACTTTAAAATTAGGTAAAGCATTGAGAGAGAAAACTACTGTACCCATTGAGTGATTTATAAGGAGTTTATTTCATAATCACTATTTTTACTGAAAAATATTTTTTGAACGACCTACGGTATTTTTCATTAACATATATATTTCCTTTTGTAAATTTTGCATATGTGTCTTTATACCATAGTTTATGACCATGGTTGTTAACTTTTTCCAAAAAGCACCACTAAAACTTGGTATATATTTGAAATTTATTTGAATAGCTATATTTTATCTTGAAATATTTGGACAAATTGGGTCCTCTACTCCATAACAAATACCATCTCTTGTTATATTTTATAATATATATTTATATTTTAAGAACGTCCCATAGAGTAAATTAGACACTCCAGGATCAAATGCTACACATTTATCCTCTAGCTTCTTATATTTAAAAAACAATGCCTGTATGTCTGGGAGATAAGATATCCCAAGATATTATAAATTTATACATAACAGAAATTTGCTTAGAGAAATTTTACCTTTATGCTTTTACAGCAGCAATATACTCGGGGGGTGGGGGGGATGACCAAAATTTAATACCTCTATAGATGTCAAGCTCTAGGGCAGTGGTTTTCAACCTTTTTGCTTCCCTGGGGCACATTGTAAGAAGAATTGTCTTGGGCCACACATAAAATGCACTAACATTAAAAGGAGCTGATGAACTAAACAAACAAACAAACAAACAAACAAACAACTCCCCAAACAACCTCTAAATATTTTAAGAATTTGTGTTGGACTTCATTCAAAGCTGTCCTGGGCCACAGGTTGGACATGCCTGCTCTAGAGAATTTTTCCTACTGCAAATTTACCTCTTAATTGTTACCAAAAGAATACTTTGTTATCTCTGTGTTAAAGTTTTTTAAGAACCCATTTAGGGCAAAAAAACAGTATTCATTAATCTATATGTATCTAGCTACAGTAACTTTAATCTATTTGTGTACTTACATGTCACTTCTGTCAACTTATAAATGGCCAAATCATTAATTCACGCCCATAATGTAAATGAAACAGAGAGCTCCACTACCATTTATAACAGAAGAAAGTGTGTAGCTGGAAATATTTTTATTTTGGGACCTTAATTTAAGATATCTGATACTCCTTGGGTTTTATAATCATGGGGTTTATAAAAAAATCCAATATATCATCACAGTGAAGAATGGTACATATAAAGAAGGTCTTTGAAAAGATTTATTTCATGGGAATGAACACAGTGTAATCTGAAATGTTCTTAATTTCTAAATAATGTGTCACTCCTAGACCAGCTAGAGTAGCCACAGGCATCACAGTTTGGTTTGCCTGACTTGTTAGTTAGTCATGGCTTTTGCAGGTTATTTTCTATAACCTAACAAGGCCCAGAGTCAGTATCAGATCCAAATCCCCCTGAAAGCTTCTTCTTACTCTCTCTTTTGAAAAATTGACACACTGAGCTCTTACTTGTTATCCACTTCAACCTCAAATTCACACCTATAGTATTGGGGATATTGATTGCGTTTTATTAGCCCTATTACTTTCTCTAGGTATTTGTTTTCCCCAAACTATCTGATAAGACAAGGAATGGTAAAGCCTTAGTTCAAGTGGAAGAGAATTAATAAAGCAAGGAGAAGAAAGCAAAATTCTTGGTTTGTGCCTTCTGTGTTTTACATAGCAATCCTGGACCTTGACTAGCACCTATGAAATTTATAGTTATTAAATTTCTTCCCACCTGGCTATTTATAATCTAAGGCAGAATTAAAGATTGTTTGTGGGTATATATATGGTCATTAAATATCATAACAGAGTTGATATATACTTGTGTATAGTTGACAATTAGATAAGAAAACTTACTTAAACCTTGCTAATACATTGTAGATTAATATGTTTTGAATCAGAATCACTTACCTTGCATACATATAAGTTTCAGTATTAATTTTACTTTAAAGACCAAAAAAAAAAAAAAGAATAGAGATTACCTTTTATAAAAAAAGACTTGCATATAATTTTGAATGGTCTTGCTTTTTACTTTAAATTTAGGTTTTATTACTGCTTCAACTATTTCATAATCATTCTCAGTGTTTTAGAAAAAATACAGGAAAAGATAAAAGGTATTTAATAAATACAGATAATATTGAAAATTTAAGTAAAATAACCATCTAATTGTTGGATAGTAAAAGATACACAATAGTTTTTTCTTAGACATGAATGTCAGTAGAAAAATGATCAACAAATAGAAATAAATATGTTTGGGATAGTGCATGATATGGACTATTGTGTCATTCAAACAATCTTCATGCAAACTTTGTTGTTCATATTTTAATAAAATGATTACATTTGTCTGGACATATTCAATACTTTTGTTACATTGATAACTAAAATCTCTGTATCAAATAGGAAAATAATATTTGCTTACATCTGTATAAAATATTGGAAACGAGATTCAGTGGTAAGAAAATTCTAAAGTACATGATCACAAAACGGGTAAAAAGTTTTTTGTATCTAAACAAGTCTCTATACAAACATTATTTCCATGTCCACTGAATTTAGAAAACTAAGTTTAAAACAGAGTTGAGGCTAAAATTTATGTAGGATTAAGGTCTTTCAATAAAGGTAAGCTTTTAGAAGTATGGGTAGTGAGGCGACCCTACTGCAGTTCTTAGTTTTGTCAATGAAATATTTGCTTAACAAAAGAACTTACCCAAAACAGTAAAACTAACTAAACAGTGAATGGTTTAAAAAGAAAGTTGTATTTAGATGTTAGAATAAAAATTACCTTTTAAGAAGGATGTCAGTCAGGCAGGAAGGAGTAGTGCACATATCTTGGTATCAGCGGTGGTTACATGGGTAAATACATATGTAAAACGCCTCCAAGCTCTGTACTTAAGAGGTGTATACCTTCAATAATTAAAAGTAAAGATAAGAAAAGAATAAAAAGGAACAGAATTTATTCTTGTGCAACAAGAAATCTTATGATGGGTATCACTCTGCTACCACAGTATATGGGACTCTCTTACACTTTTTCTTAGTTGTACTATGGTTTCTGTGACTTTATCTAGGCTGTATGTGTATTCTGGACAAAAAGAAGTAGGAAGGAATACACGGGGTCGGTATATAAAGGGCACTAGGGAAAATCTTAGGGAAAAAAAGCTTTTCCAGAATCCCCAGAGAGCATCTGTTGAGGTTCTACTATCTGGTCTAGTCTCGTGGTCAAATCTAGCTACATGGGAAATGGAAAACATATTTTTCATTAGATTATTACTAAGGAGGAAAAAGTCCCCTATTAGTAAGAAAGAGCAGAATGCTTATAATGCGGACAGCAGTGTCTACCTACCTTACTAAAAAAATGTGTGATTTTATTAAAATTATTCTAAGAACATACTTTCTGAGCCAATAATGACTTGAATGTATGAACTATATAAGTGAGTGATATGATTGTCATCTCCTAATTAATTTGGATTAATTATGTATTTGAATATCTTGATGTATTATTTCCTTGAAAATAATTTATGATTTAATTTTTAATCCTTCCAGTTTGTTGTTGTTCTGCTAGTTTGAACAAGTGACACTGTTGGTGTTAATGATGTTTTTTGTTTGTTTGTTTTGTTTTTTATAGAATGTTTAAGGATCACCAAGTAACAGGCAAAGGCAAAAGCTAAGGTGATACAGATATGTGCATTTGAAGCCAAAGCCATGTTTTGTGAAAAAAATAAAAATTGTACCATGCATGGTGAGCCTATAAATTTGTATGGTTGAAATTCTAGCTTAAATATGGTTAATTTTTTTTTCTAAATTAAAAAAGCTTGGATTTTATTATTTGAATTAACTTAATGTGCAGATAAATAGATAGCATTCAGGGTTGAATTAGCAATGAAATTACCTCAAACCAGATAACATAAAAGAATAGGTTTCAGATTTATGCTTCCATATCATCTGCCAGCTTGGCAGCATAATTCCCAGTCCTCTCAGCAGAAGTTTTTCATTTGAAGCAAGCGTCTGTTATGTGATCTTTTTCCCCCTGGCAGATGATGTGTTAAAAATGTACTATCTGGGAGATGGACCAGAGGCAGGTGCACAGGTTTTGATGTGGAAGCTTTGGCAGGTGTGACCCAGAATGGAATATATTCTCCTCAGAGGGACCTGTTGCGGTCAGATGTTCATCAGAAAGACAATACTCATATTATTCTAACATGCATATAATTATTCCTTAATGTGGTATTGTGACCTTGCTATAATTTGTACACCAGAAAATACATTTAAGCCATGCTAAGAACATCTTGAACTATGATATTTCTGGATCTG
>PVKE010033201.1:0-18042 GCA_004027555.1 Craseonycteris thonglongyai
CTTCCTCCTACCTACCTTCTTTCCTTCCTTCCTTCCTTCCCTCTTTCCTTTGTTTTTTTAATCCATCGTTCCATTTACTTTCCAAGAGAATTCATCTGGTTTGGGTAACTGTCTATGCCAGTCAGGACTTGACCTCTCAGTTGTCTGTTTAGTAGTAGGCCGATTTGATTCTGTATTATTTCATGTCACCTTGGGAACATTAGAACTTCAGTCCCCCTGGGGCAATGAAAATTCTATGCAGTTCTCTCAGGTTCATCAGCATAAACATTCCAAACCCTTTCTACTTTGGGGTTTTGTGATTGTCTCAGGAAATGCCATAAATATTAGCAGAAGATCTCTGATTTCAGGTACACAAAACTTAGAAAGATTAGTGAAAGGGACACTCCACCACCTCTCCCAAATGTTCACTTACTTTTTTATTTTCACCTTTATTCTTTGCTTCCCCCAATTTAGATGAACTTAATCAGGGCTAAAGGTGGACAATAGGGATATGTCCAAGTAATTACTCTTCTCTGTCTGCTCACATATACATTGTTTTGGATACACGTTCTACATGTCCCTTTCAGGGAGAATTTTGAAACACGTTAGCTTTCTGTGTTATCTCTTCCCTGAGAAAAATCTTTGTAAAATGGCTAATTGTGAGGTTAGAAATGTGGCATTAATATTGGAGTGTGCTATTCCATGTAACAAGGATTTGCTTTGCTTGCAGATGTTAAGTGGGAGGGAGTAGGAATCTAGACATTTTTTTGTGTTAGAGAAACAAGCGTTGATAAACCACAGTTCATAGGAAGTCAGAGCTAGGATCACATGCTTTGCTAAAGCATTATGAAAACTGGTAGGAAAAACTCAGAATGTTGGAGTGTTGACTACGTAATTCTTTTGTCTCCCATTAAAAAGACTGAAGAAGGGATAACTGGGATGATTTAGCTGGTTGAGTGTTCGTTTTACAGTCATGGGATCTAAGGATTGAATCCCAACCCTGGCCTGTGTGGACCTACATGCTGAACTGGGATGCGCCCCCAGTTCAGTTCTTGCTGAGGCCCCCAGTCTGGTTCCTGCCCTGTGCAGCTTTGTGTATATTTATGGAATGAAACTATCAAAAACTATGGAGACTGTTCTGGGCCTTCCCCCTTCTCTTTGTCTCTGTCTACATCTCTCTTTCTTTCTCTCTGTAAATAAATAAACAAACAAACAAACAAATAAATAAATATTAAAAAAAATAAACTGAAGAAAGAAAGAGGATAATTTAAAACAATTCAATCTGAAGGCATAGAGGGAGAAAAGTACAGAGCCATGCTAAAACAAGTGTTCTCTGTTCGCAAACAATAACCTGTAGTGCTTAAAATAATTTTGTAATTTTTATCAACAAATGTCATCCCAATAATTCTAACAAGTAAAATAAAATAATTTTGTAACTTGAAATCTGAAAAAAGTTATAAGAACCAAATATTTTACCCTCAAGCTAAATATAGTCCATGTGTGCAGGGGAGATGGGTGGTATTCATACAAAATAGAAAATGCTGAGATGGAAGACACGTTTGACACCCCTGGTCTCCCTAAGGTGTATTCTCCGGCGTATAAGATGACCGGGTGTATAAGACGACCCCCTAATTTTACAGTTAAAACATAGGTTTAGGCCTATATTCGCTGTATAAGACTACAGCCTCAGAAGTGGGGGGTAGTCTTATACAGCGAATATAGGCCTAAACCTATGTTTTAACTGTAAAATTAGGGGGTCGTCTTATACGCCCGGTCGTCTTATATGCCGAAAAATATGGTAGCTTTTATTCAGCATTCTTCAACTGATAAAACTGGAACTCAGTCTCCTCCTGAATATATTCCTGGGATATAGCATGGGGACAGGTGGAGAATTATCAGCATCTCTCCACAAGAACTCTTCTTTTGTTTATTCTGAGGCAAATGTCTGGATTAAGATAGTCTATTGATGAAGTTAAAGCCAGGGAAAATGGACTGTGCACAGGTGCCCACTACTACAGAGGATCACTACAGAGGACAGAAATTAATAAGCTCAGAGTCTGGGGCTAAACTCAATGTCTGCCTCTGTATACTAGGCTGTGGAATTTACTGGGGAGCAGACAGACTGAAGCTGACTGCATTTTGAAGTTGGTTAGTTTGCCAAAGCAACCTTACACTTGGCTGAAACCAGTCAGTGATTTCTTTATTTCCCTAACCAGTCTCCCAACTTGACATCATTCCACTGAACTGCTAAGGCAGCATATTGGCTGGTAAGAGAATTGTTCCTTGATGTGGTCTTGTAGGACAGTGGACAAGACAATGTTCCTAGAAAGCAGCCTCCTGAAAAGATGTTGTATCTGATCAAAGGACTGGCACCATTTTATAGAAAAGGGGATCCTAGCTTTTTCTAGACAGCAGCATATGTTTTGTGTTGTAGAATATTAACAACTGTATGTTATTTCCCACTCTCTCCTTTTTCAAATGAGAATTATAATTGGCATTACCACATGATTTCCCCATAATTACATATTTGGAAAACTGGGGGTGTACAAAATATTATTTATCCATAGATCATTGAGACATATAAGGTTTTAGCCAGTCCAATGAAGAAGATGGCATGTCACCAAGAGATCTTACATGTGGACTTGAATAAAGTAAGCACAACTTTCTGACGTTACCCTTCGGGTGAGGTTTAGTGATTTCCTCTAGTTGTAGGGATTTTTGAAAAGTGGGTATAAATGTGTGTGTGTGAGAGAGAATATGAACAAGAGGTAAAAAGGAGCAGACATTGTGGTTATTGCTTGCACGTCTCTTCCACTCCATATCCCTGTGTGGTTTAGAGTTGAGGTAAGACCCAATCTGCTTCTAGCTCTAGGCTGATTTCAATCCTCTGCCACTGGGATAAATTTAGGAAATCCACAACCAAGTCAATCAGTGCATGTTATTGCTCTTACAAAGTTATTGGTTCAGAAATAAGCTTGACTTAATTCAGGCCAATACTATATGAGGATGTGGATGTTCCTCCATCATCTGGAAGAGCCAGTAGAAGCCATTACTCTTTCTCTTCTTGGATGGCGTGCTATAAAAATGAGATAGCTAGCCGTGCTGCAGCCCTCTCTCCACCATAAGAAAAGACCATCTTAAGATAAAACTGACACCATGGAAAGAAAGAAAAGTGTCTTTGACTCTATTATTAAGTCATTGTAGCATTGGCCCTGCAAGCACCCAGTTATGTGATACAATCAGTTAGGCTTTTTGTTTGTTTGTTTAAACTAAATTGAGTTAGTTATGTTATTTGTTTGTAATAGACAAATTTGTAATAGTTATAATTGCTTATAGTATTTATATATTTAGCATTTTGTGTATATCTTCTTTTCACCCAGCTAAAGTGTTGAGAGCAGAATCTATGTCTTATTGTTCTATTTCTAGCATAGTACCTAACATATATTAATGGCTTATGAAGATTTATTAACTGGATCATCAAAGGGTCTGAGATGACTAGATAAGTTTGGCCAATGATGTAGCCTATTATATAAATGTTTGTTTTTGAATTCTCCTAAAACCAATAAATTAAAAAAATTTTGGTCAACAAGTAGTTTTTAGTTAGCTCAAAAATGGGTAGTTTGCAAACCACACGGTTTTCTGCCCAGTTCTTTAAGGCAGTCGGTTTGTCTCTAGATACCATGCTTAGAGAGTTTCCTTGAGGGCTTGACTGACTACTTTGCTGAATCTCCATGTTACTAGAACTCAATGTATTTACTTATTGACAGTAAATACACTATAAATTCTGTGCAACAAAAACCAGTCATTAAAGATAAAGATTGGTTTTAATTTAATATGTTTCTTTAGAAGTATTTTAGTATTTATACACTTTCCTTTGAGAATTGCAGAACATAAAAAAATGCAATGTGTGGTCAAATTAAACATTGCAAAAAAACCCCCAAATATTTAGAAAATTTGCTCTCTGTGTAAATATTGATTTCAAACTTGTTTTTATTCGTCCACTGAAGCAAGGACATATCGGGTTATGACCCAATTAGAGACCATTTGATTTCCTCAACTCAACCTCATAACTGCTCACCAGAAGTCCCTGAAGTAAAATTATTCATTTTCTCGAAGTTGTTTGAAAAGCAGACGTTAAATGAAACAGTTTCATCATATCTTGTAGCATGTACATTTTTTCTTTTTCCAAAATACAAATACTATAGCACAGATCCAGACAAATATTTCCTGTAAAGATAAAGTTTTAAAATAATGTATTCAGGGAAAGCTGGGATGGCTCAGCGGGTAAAGCGCTTGCTTTGAAGCCCCGAGGACCGAGGATCAAACCCCGGCCCCGGCCCATGCGAACCCACATGCTGAACTGGGGAGTTCCCCCAGTTCAGTTCTTGCTGGGGCCTATGCGGGAGGCTCCCGGCCCAGTTCCTGCCCTGCGCAGCCCCACGCCCACCTGTGGAGTGAAACTATATGGAAAACTAGTGCTGTCAACTATGGAGACTGCTCTGGGCCCTCCCTCTTCTCTCTGTCTCTCTCTGTCTCTGTTTCTCTCTGTCAAAAATCAATAATAAAAAAAAAAAATAATAATAAAATAATGTATTCAATGAGGTAACCAAATCTCTTATAAATAAACTTACGTTGGATTGAGGCGCAAATGATTTATTTATTATTTTTTTAAAAAATTACGAAGTCTAAAGCTTGACAGTTTTTCTTAAACTCTTTCAAGGTTATTCTGTCTTTTCTATTTTTAGTCTACAATTTTCATGGGGAGTTAGCATCTGTTAATTCAATGCTGGATTGTTAGAGAGGTTTTCCATATCACCTGCTTTATTCTGTTTTTCATACATCCTTTGTTAATTTTAAGACAGTTGACTCTTCAATCTAGAAACTCTTATCACCCATGTATCTGAAGGGTAAAGAAAGGGATGAGCATGAACGAGCTCTGGTTTCTAGTTTTCCTGTTTCTTTTATGCTTATTTATTTTTAGTTTCTGAGTATTACTGAGTTTTCTATAAAAGTTCACTAATAGCCACAATTTACTAATGTAATAAAAACAGTAAGAAAACAAAATATTTTTTATAAATTTTTCTATGGAACATCTGATCCAGAGATTTTAAACCTTAAAGAGAACTGACTCTATGGTGAGTGCACAATGCAATACATAGGTGATGTATTATAGAATTGTATACTTGAAACTTATATAATTTTATGAACCAATGTCACCCTAATACATTCAATAAAGAAAAAACAAGAATTGGAAATTTTTTTTTAAAGAATTAAGTGTTTATTTATTATAGTTTGTTGTTTGTTTTTTTTTAATTTAAGGGACTTTATCTCGTAGTTTTATGCTACCAGAAATGTATGATCAATAATTAAACATTGATTTTTCAAACACGTGTTCTCTCTGAGCATATTGTTCTATTGTTGTCTTCTCTTCTACCTTTGATTTCTTCCCCATACTCTCTGCTTCCACTTATAGAAACAAATGAAAACTTATGTCAGGGGATACTGGTATAGCTCAGCAGTTGAGCACTTGCCCGCAGTGGGAGGTCCAGAGTTCGATTCCAGACCCCAGCCAATACAAACCCTATATGCTGAACTGAGGTGCAACTGATAACTGTTGAGTCAGCTCAGCAGTGAAGGTTCTCACCTCACATGCAGGAGGCCCCTGGTTTGGTCCCCAGTGGTGCAGCCCCACATCCACCTGTATGGAATGAGTTACAACTAATGATACACAACTATGGAGACTGCTCTGGGCCCTCCCCCTTCTCTCTCTCTCTCTTCCCTTCTCTTAAACAATAAATAAATGTTTTACAAAAAATCTTATCCCAGAAGTCTGTGACAAAAATAAACTGGCATACTACTATAACATTCAGTTTGAAAGGTTGAAAACAGCCCACTTGAGAAAGGAATCAAGGAAAGCACAGGGACACAGTAAACGGAAATGAGCTGGGAGTCCAGAAAAGTGTGTTATCCACTGTCCAATTATGGTTGTGATATTAGACAAGTAAGTGATAGCTACCCATTCTTCCTAATTTTACTAAATGTTGTAATTAATAGCTCTTCACTAAGTGAAGAGCCATGTAACCATTCTTGTTATTTTGACAATGGCTAGATTTTTCCCAGACAGCATATGGCTTTACATGGACTGGGTTAGGAATTGTACATTAGTAGAACTATTTTCTTTAAAGTAGCTTAAAATTTAGTTGGAAGACACAGTAAACTACATTTTAAGTGACAAAATTAAATAACTAGAAGTAAATGATTCAATTAAGCCAAGAGAAACTTCACAAATGAGGTGGCACATTGGGACAAGCCAAAAGTATATTGTCTTTTCTGTGATGAGCACATTTTTTGAGGGGAGAGCCCCATTATTCCTACAAACAAACCAACAAACAAAACCATTTCTGAGAAGACCTCCATCCCCTTCCCCCCACCACGACATGTGTGTGGATAGCAGGTACTTAACTAACGTTGTTTCTTTCAACATTGTCTTATTATAACAGTGATGAGGAAAAAAAAAAAAAAAAGATTCTCGGTAGGGTCCCTGTGAAGTTCGCAGCATATCCCCAGGCCTGGGTGAGTGTTCTTCGGGGAGTCTGGTTTCCTCCCACATCCCAAAGATGTGCATGTGAGGTGAATTGGTGTGTCTATGCCATCCCAGTCTGAGTGAGTGTGAGTGGGTGTTAGTGGCTCTGAGATAGAAGGGCATTCTACCCGGGATGGTTTCCCTCCTTGGTCCTGAGCTGTCAGGAGAGTCTCCAGCTCTCCTCAACCCAGAACAGAAAAAATTGGGTTCAAAAATAATTCTCTTACTTATTTTTATTAACCTCTCTAAAATGTACATATAGCTCACATTGATTCCAAAGTTTAATATTAGACGTGTTTGGGTCTTTAGAAGTTTTGTGATGTTTGTGACCAGAAATACACCATAGAAACTTAATGTTGTCATCAATTAGCCTAGGGTAAAATTGGTTTCCTTATACATTATTTCACTTAAAGTCACAGTTTCCAGGAAACAACTGATGATGTTAAGTGAGGACTTACTGTACTATGTCACTCTGAACACCAAGCTCAGGCTGTGCTGTGGACTGAACATTTGTGTCCCCCCCCCAAATTCATATGCAGCAGTCCTAACCCCCACTATGATAGCATTCAAAGGTGGGACCTTTGGGTGGTAATTAGGTCATGATAGTGGAGCCCTCCTGAATAGGCTTAGTGACCTTATGCAAAGACACGAGAGAGAGACTCTTTTGTCTCCACCATGAGAGGAAACAAGAAGATGGCATCTGCAAACCAGGAAATGCTTCACCATGTCCCCTCCACTCCGGCCCCCTGGGTTTGGACTTTCCGCCTGGAAACCTGTGAGGAATCCACATCTGCTGTTTTAGCCACCCCATCTATGGTGCTCTGCTCTGCTCTGCCGCCTGAGCAGACTAAGGAAGGGGGCTTTGGTCACAGGGGGACACCTGATGCAAACTCGGTTCTTATCCATAGGGACCTGGACAGAGCTATCTGAGACAGTTCTGTCATCTCAGCAAGAAACCTGAACTCACTTGAGGGCGATCTCTGTGCACAGTTTGGCATTCAGAAAAGAAACAGAGTCAAGAGAATATCTGGCCCTGAGAGATTCCTGGCTTCTGTTAGCTTCTCAGTCCAAGGTCCTAGCACTTGTGAGGCATAGTCATAGTTCTATGAGTTCAGTATGATATATCAATCCCCGTCCTTTATTACTCTTGTTCAACTCAGTTTCTAATATTTGTTTGTAAAGAAAACTTATGATGATCCTCACACACATCTTTTCTTCAATTGTTAGGAACTAAATCCCAGTATTTTCTTATTTTACTTCATGCATTTTAAAATCCTAGGGCAACTATTGTTTCTAGGAAGTTTTTGTTGACATAAGTCTTTCTGCTTTCAACCTTCCATATGCTTCAGAAGATTCAGAGTATGAACAATTGTGTTTACAGTGTTGTCTTCTTAAAAGAATAGAAATATCAGCTGGATTGTACATATCCTAAGAGAAGGAATGACTTTTTCTTTTTCTTTAAATTTATTTTATTGAGAGAAGTTAAGAGAGAGAGAGAAAAGTGGGGAGGGTCCAGAGTAGTGTCCATCGCTGCACATCCTTAATTGTGACATGGTTTCATTTCACACAGGTAGATGTGGGGCTGCATGGGGTGGGAGCTGAATTGGGGGCTTTCCACATGGGAGGTGAGAACCTCCCCTGCTGTGCTTTCCCAGCAGTTACCAGCTGTGCCACAGTTCAGCATATGGGTTTGTATGGGTCGGCACCGGGAATAGAACCCTGGACCTTGAGATTGTGAAGCCAGTGCTCAACCATTGAGCTATCCCACCATTCCTATGCCATGACTTTTTCACGTTTTATAAAGTTTTTCTTAAAGTCCTAAAAGAAGAAACCATTTATTCCTTATTAAAAATAAAGGAGAATTCTACTTTGAAGGAATTTTGTCTTGAGCATTTTCATATAGAGGTATTCAATAACATAAATATCCATAATTAGTTAACCACTCGTCTTCTTACATATGAAAACACCACATACACCCACACAGATTTTATGGTTTCTCGGTGAAAATCCTTGAGTCGGAGGCAGGTCATTAGCTGAAGGCACTGTGTCTGTGTGTGGGGTACATGCAATGGAGGGAAAATCACATGGAGTGTCCCCACACATTTTCCACTGAACATTGAGTCAAGTTGATTTAAATGACTATCAAGGGCAGCCCTGTGAACAAACGCATCACAGAAAGGAATACGTGAGGATGTAAGTGACGGGGGGGAAAGCATCAGTAATTTCTTACTTTGGCCAAGAAAATAAGGAAGGGCTTTGGGACTACTGCATGAATGGAGAAATACAGTCACCTCCTTTTGCGGTGCCCGTCTACAACGATTATCTCAATTTTACCCCACAGGGAATAAAGACAACGATGGAAAACTCGTATTTGTTTACCTGTTGGTGAAGCAAATATTGAGTAAGTACTATGTGCTAGTCATAGTACTAGGCAAATGAGATTGCAATTGTGAGAAAGGTCAAATGTTTCTCTCATTTTACAAATATTTATTTTAGAGGAAGACACAGAACCTTGCACAGGGAGCGATGACATGTTGGTATAAGTGCAGTAGAAGGGACAGATCAGATAGCGTAGGAAACCAGTCTTCCTCCAGAAACATGACATTTGTTCTTCTGGGAATATTCAGGTAAAAAAGAAGTAGAGGGATGAAAAATGGTCTGAGCAGGATGCCGGGATGGCTCAGTGGATTAAGCGCTCATCTTGAGGCCACGGGTCCAGGAATCGAATCCTAGTCCTGGCCGGGCCTGAGCAGACCCGTATGCTGAACTGGAGCCTGCTTCCCACCCTGCACAGCCCCACATCCACCTGTGTGAAGTGAAGCTATGTAGAAACTAATGATGTACAGCTGTGGAGACTGTTCTGGGCCCTCCCCCTTCTCTCTCTCTCTCTCTCTCTAACAATAAAATTAAAATCCTTAAAATCCTTAAAAGAAACAAGAGAGATCCAGGAAGGTGGTGAGTCTGAATGTCATATGCTATGGCCAGAGCTAAAGCTTAACAGGAATGGTCCAAGCGAATGGGGTTGTCCAAGAAAGCCGGGAGCAAATACCGGTAATAAAGGATAGTGAGGAGTGCTGTAAGCTGTACTAACAAGATTGACTTCATAGGTGAGATTCAAGGAGAATAGTGACATAATCAGAAATATTCAAGAAAGTTTACTTCCAGAATAGTATAGAGATGACACTAGAATGGGAAAAAATTCAAAGCAAAGAGACTACAGACTCAGTAAGAGTTATAGACACGAATTCAGGTATAATCTGTAGAGCGTGAGCAGGAGATGAGTGGAGGACAAGGAGAGTGGATCGTTTTGTGTCAGGGACCCTGTAAACACTTAATGCACCTGAAATGTGAGCCTCTGTGCAGCCAGCTTAAAGGTTCATACTCCTTCCTTTCAGTACCCCTGTCTGTTAACTAAACAGAAAAATACGCCGCTAGGTCAAAGCACAGTTGTGCTTCCCTATTTCTTATTAGTTGCCCAGCTGGAACTGGGTTTTGACCATTTTCTTTCCCTCTTCTTCCTCACAAGAAGAATCATGATTTGTTCAGGAAGGGCAGGTGCCCAAAAAGCTTGCAAGTTTCCCGGCATTCAGTGTGGTTGTGTGATATGTGCTGGCCAATGAGAGGTGAAGTCTATCTACTAGGTGGAGCTAAGAGACAGAGGCAGATTCCACTGCCATGGGCTTTGTTTTCCTCACTCTTGTTCCCCTTTCCTGTCCTTAAAGCCCACACTGTGCCTGAGGGTGGAGCTGTCCGACTGGGGTGGGGGTGGGGGTGGGGGATGGGGTGGGAGAAACACAAACATTAACAATGATGGCTCCAAAATAAGAAAAGGGAACTGGGTCATCTATAACAGCCTGCTAGCCTTATCTGTCTCTCTCCAGGGTTCCTCTTACGTGAGAAAAATCACACAAGACTTTTTGTTTGATTCAGTCCTGCAGTAGGTGTATTTCACATTCAGCTGAAAGCAGTTATGACTAAACCAGTGGTTTTCTTTGCCATTTGACAGAGCCCCCTGGTATTCCTTTTTATGTCCCTTTTTTTTTTTTTTTTTTTTTTTTTTTTTTTTTTTTTTTTTTTACAGAAGTAGTAAAATAAGGACTCTTGAAAGAAACAAATGAGCTAACCAGCTGAGTTTTGCAAGCTGGCTTTTGCAAGCAAGAAGCTTTGTGAGGTACACACTTAGGGTGATATCCTCAAAGTCTTCTGTGAGACTGGGGTAATGTCTCCAAAAGAATTTATATAAGTGTTCAGTTCCCTTTCAGAGCCCTGGCCACTTATAATTTTCTTACTCACAAAGGGCAAATCAAAGTGAATTTGATTTATTCAGGTAAATAGGCTCTCTCATTCCCACAGAAGAGCAGTGAAGACAAAAGCATCAATTAAACTTGACCTATTGTTCCATCATCTAGACAGGCTGTCTGTGTCAGAGACTTTGTCCTATCCTTGTAGATTACAAACCTCGAGTGAAGCATCTGTTCTTTCACCTACCCAATTTCAGCACAAAACAGTGTATTGTTCACTGGTTCATTTAAGTTTTTAAAAGATAAATCTTACTAAGTGCCTGTACTAATTAATTGCTAGCATTGTGCTGGTTGTCAGAATTCAAAGACAGAAAGTTCTCATTTCTAACTTGAAGGAAGGTCCAATACATGCTGAAGGGACATTTAACAAGCAACCCTTGATTCAGGCCCTTGCACAGTATAGTGGGGCATGGAGGTGGGAGTACTAATTGGAGATTTACAACGTGTCCGGAGGATGTAGCACTTGGGTGAGTCTTGAGTCTGCACACACATTTGCCAGGAAAAGAAGGAAGAGGTCCATGTCAGGAGTAGAAAGCACGGCGATCAAAGGCATGCAGTCGGAAATGGCCTATGGCACCTGGGGCTGCAAAAAATTATAAAAGGAAAATGTCAGGAACTGAGAGTGCTTAGATAGGCATGAGGAACTACAGACACATCGGAAAGTGTGATATGATCAAATCTAAATCTGGGTTTCAGGAAAATTGTTCTGGAAGTATTGGCATGGAGAGAGGAATATAGAGTTGAGTTCCAACCTGAGGGCAGCACTGAAAATGTGTGGCCTTGGTTCTCCCATTTACCTCCCAAGTCATCAGTCCATCTGTACAATAAGGATTATAATTCCTTCCTTGCAGATGGTTTGGTCCATCAATGTATATAAGACTCTAACAGTGTCTCACTCAGTTGTGACTTATCATTACGAACTGGACAGTGAAGTCCCCAGGTGAGATCTTCAATGGCTGTGGGAGAGCAGAGAGACATTAGTACATATGTGTTTGTGTATAGTCAGTACTAAATAAATGTTTGCTAAATTTAAGTTCATCTCACAAGAAGAACGTAGTGAAGGGCAGGAAAGGATAGAGTCTTCCTGCGTAAATTGCTCTGTGCTGGGCAAATTGATGTGCCGTTTCTCATGTCAATCTCACTTGAACCCGGTGAAGTATGTGTTTGTGTCTCGAATTTGACTAATAAGTACACTGGAATTCAATAATATTGAGTAGTGTTCTCAAGGCCACACAGCCCATTAGTCCTTATCAGGAACCGAACCCTTATTGGCAGCCAATCCAAGCCAATGTCACCACCAGTGGAAACACTAGTATTTGTGTTTTCCGCCTTGACTTATCCTTTCCGCATATGCTACCAAAAACTTTGATGAGTAAAGGCACGCAGTCAAACACTGATCTGGTGTGTGTGGTAACATAATGGTTAAGGGGATGTAATAATATAAACCTGCAGTAGAACTCCTTGAAAGATTGGCATTCTTCTCATGGGCATGCTTTCACATGCCAATACAATTTTCAGAAGGCCGAGAAAGACTGTAAGTTATTTTTTGGGAAAAAAAATCAAGTAAATATTTTAAAAACATGGTGTTTTCATGGATGCCAAGATAGCTTAGCAGTTGAGCCCTTGCTTCGCAATTACAAGGTCAGGTTTGATTCCCAGCCCATGCAACTACAATGTTGAACTGTGGCACAACTGGTAGCCTCCAGGATGGAAACAAAGGTTCTCGCCTTCCATGCAGAAGGCCCCTGGTTCTGTTTCTGTCCTGCACAACCCCACATCCAACTGTGCGGAATGAAACCATGTCATAACTAATGACGTATAACTATGGAGACTGCTCTGGGCCTTCCTTCCTTCCTTCCTTCCTCCCTCCCTCCCTCCCTCCTCCCCTCCTCCTCCTCCTCCTCCTCCTCCTTCTTCTTCTCTCTCTCTCTCATCTTCTCTCAATAAAAACAAACAACAAAAACATGCTGTTTCCTTCATGCAGTAATAAATGCCCTGTAGACGGTGTGTACTCATATAATTCTCCTACCTAGAGGCTTCAGTTGCAGATACTTTTACTCCCATGCTGCAGCATTAGCAGTGAGAGTGACACTCACAGCTCTCTGCTGAAAGGCGGCCATAGTTCAAGGCTACAATGTGATGATTTATCAAGGGAGCTCTTTTTTCTCTTATACTGTGTGTAATTACTTATTTCCACATTTTACTTGTATGACAGCACAAAGTGATAAATGGCAGCAACCTTTTGCCTCCCTTTAAAGGTACAAAAATCAAGAGGGTTCATGTCCAAGAACATTCTAACATTCAATCATCAGGGCCAGATGTTTCTTCTTCACTGTAACCTTCTCTGTAAAAGAATGATTTTCAATGACTCAACTGCACATGATTCACTTGGGAGTTTGTATAAAAGGAGCCCATTCCCAAAGACTCTGACCCAGTTAGTCTTGGGCAAAGCCCATGAATTTGCATTTTTTAGCAAATATCCACGTATTCTGAGGCAGGACTTCCACAAACCATGTTTTGACAAATACTATCTACAGTCCTCTTGTATCTTCCTAAGTTTTATAGAAGGCTGATTTTCTGAAACTTGAAATTGTTATTTTTATTTCTTCCTCTATAACCTTAATCAGTTAACCTCCTTATACTCTGTTTATCTGTAAATACTAGGTGTTGCCCACACAAAATCTAACACTTTGTTACTTCTTGAAGTTTATGAACAAATACATGTAACACTTGTATTTTGCTATTTAGTTTATAATACATTTTTTAATGCATTATTTTTTTTTATCATAATCAAAAATAAACAAAATGTCAGGCAGGTCCTCGTTTCCACAGGGCACACATAGAAAAATAAGTCTTAGAGACTTAGTAACAGCTGGTAAGGGCAAGACCTCACTTAAATGTGGATATTCTGACTTCAGATCCAATTCTCACTTTGAAACATACTCTGTCACCAGAAGCTTTTCTCAAAATTCTTACCCCATATGGTTTTAACTAAGAAGTAAGCGCATGCTGAGTTGTCTCAGTGCCCCAGGAAGCTTTGGTCAAACTCAAGGGAAAACTTGCATGCTTTCTCAATTCTTCCTAGTAAACTACTTAACTACTACAGAATGTTCTGTAGATATTGTCAGGTTTATTGTTTGGGCATCTGGGGACCCACACTTAGAGCCAAGTATAATTGTTGCTCTAATTCCAATCAGTTTCTGCCCAAGACACAAATTGAATGTGGACTCCCATGTCAAGACAAACTTAAGAGTTTTTCTGACTAAAAACACATTTATTTTTAGTTTAATATGGAATCCCAGAGATTATATTTGACCAAAACCTCATCATGGTCCTCTTTTCCCTGCCTTGTAAATCACAAAAATGTTAAGTGTTATCTCTGTATGATTTATACTAAAATCAATTAAATTTTGAGGGTTCTTTTTTCTTTACGGATATAATAGTGTTTATTAACATTTCTGTCCTTATACATTATGTACTGAGAAACACACTGTTCAGTCTTTTAACTTCTACATCTCTGAATACTATAGCGAAAGAGTGTGTTAAGAGATATGAATATAAAAAAAAGAACTGTGGCTTTATTTTAAGAATTATATTGTCCCATGTCTATTCTTGCACAACTGAAATAAGAAATAAAGAAAGGCTTTAAAAGAGAAGGGACATTTAAGTATAATAAAAAAAATAATTAAATAAAATAGAAGTAGTTCCTCTGTTTGAAAAAATTGCAATAATGTTTCTTTGAGGTATTTTTCTGTTTATAAGAGAGTAGATCAAGAAAAGTTTGATTTAGAAGTTACTAGCTAAGTTTAGCCAAGGAGAGATAGAACCTATAAGCAAACAAAAACTTACATTGCTAAATCTTTCAAATCAAAATTTTGGCTAATGGAATTGTAGACTGGATTCTATTCTACACCTAAAATAAAACAAACAAACAAACATTTTTTTAAGCCTTGAAACTTCACATTGAAAATCAGTAGGAAGAATAGAAGATGGAGGATATTTTCTAATAATTAAGTCCCTAAATTACAATATAAAATTCAGAATCAAATAGTTGTCTCACTTATGAATGACTAAATAAATCTCACGTAAGACATGCTGCCTACAGGCCTGATGAATGGATAAAACTATTTAAAAAGAAGATATACTACACATATATCTGCCGTAAATTGTACCATCATTTTAATTTTGTTCAATAAAGTTCTGATAGCAATAACAAAACAAAACAACATCACTCTGCTCAACTACCCTTATTTTTTATAAGGCCTGATCCAAGAATTCCTTTATACACTCTAACCTCAAACTACATAATCTCTAACATAATGCAAACATGGTTTATTTCTATTTAAACAAAGTTAAGTTTGTGTATGTGTGTGTGTGCCTTAAGGTAAATAAGAACGTAATCTCACCAGGCAGAAGACAGTAGAAGGAAAGCTTCTCTCTCTCTCAATAATGATATTGAGTGGAAATGGGGAATACCACCTGAGAATTTGTAAATACATACTTGTTCGTAAAACACAAGTGAATAATTTTATTTATTTATTTATTTTTCTAAAATTATTTTTTCCCTGTATTCTCTGCTTTCCCCTTTCTTTCCCTACCTGTTCCTCCCCATCTTATTCCCTGGTAACCACTAAACTGTTGTCTGTGTCTATGAATTTCTGTTTCTTTGTTTATCTTGAAGCTTTGTTGCTTTTCACTTCTATATTCCACATATGAGCGAAGTCATATGGTTTTTGACATTTTCTGTCTGTCTTACTTTGCTCAGAATGATAATCTCTAGATCCATCAATGTTTTCACATAGGACAGTATTTTATCTTTTCTTATTGCCGAGTAGTATTCATTGTGCATTGTGCCACATCTTCTTTATGTAGTCCTCCACTGAAGGACACTGGCTGTTTCCATGTCTTGGCCACTGTAAATAATGCTGCAATGAATATCGGGGTATATATATGAGGTCTAAGAGTTAAGTTTTTAAACTTGCCACTGTGTGCTTATGTTGGCAGCACTGTACAAACAACTTGGTAAGGTCTCATAATCTTGGTGTATCAGTGTCTCACAGCTATACAGTGTGGCAGTGTCTTGCAGAGTAGCACTCATTATTGTTGTGATGTGTTTTTGTGTGCTGTCATGAGAATATCAGAGCTTGAATAAGAGTAATGAGCAAACATTAAATTTCTTTTTAAACTTAGCAAGAGTGGAAGTGAAATCTAGGACATGTTAATACAAGTTGATGAAGATAATGCCATGAAGAAAATAGCAGTGTACAAATAGATTAAACATATTTCTGAGGGGAGAGAAAGTGTCACAGATAAAGAGAGGTCATTGGGACCAGTAACAAGTAGAATAGATGAAAACGTTGCAAAATTCATCAAATTGTGTGCCAAAATCATCAGCTGACTGTGAGAAGAATAGTAGTAGACCAAGTCAACATTGATAGAGAAACAGTTAGGGAAGTCTTCACTAAAAATCTTGGCATGAGAAAGATGTGTGTAAAAATGGTCTCAAAGGAGCTCACAGATGAACAAAAACAAAGAAGAGTTGAAGTTTGCCAAGACCTTCTGGGGAGGCAAGATGATATTTTGGGCCATGTTATTACTGGTGATGAAACATCGGTGTACCAGTACAACCCTGAAACAAAGCGTCAAACAGCACAATTGAAGTCAGCCAATTCTCCATGACCAAAAAGTTCTGTCAGTCCAAATCAAGAGTCAAAAGAATGTTGCTAACCTTTTCTGATGTCAGGGGAATCATTTATTGGAATTTATACCAACTGGAAAAACTATAAACCAGTTTGACTATTTAGAAGTGCTGAAAAGGTTACATGAAAAAGTTGGATGAAAACTATTTGAACTTTTTGCCGACTCATGGCTCTTAAATAACAATAATGCACCAGCTTACAAGGCACTGGCTGTGAAGGAGGTTTTGGCTAGTAAACAAATACGGTAACTGTGTAGGAATACTCTCCTTACTCACCTGATCTGGACCCTATGACTTTTTTCTTTACCCAAAGATAAAGAAAATATTGAAAGAAAGACATTTGGATAGCATTCAGGGCATCATGGGTAATACAACAATGGCTCTGATGGCTATTCCAAAAAAAAGATTTCCAAAATTGCTTTGAAGGGTGGACTAGGTGCTGGTGTCCATGCATAACTTCCGAAGAGGAATATTTTGAAAATGATTGTAGTGATAGTCAGCAATGGGATGTAGCACTTTTTCTAAGATTAGTTCACTAACTGAATTGTCAGATCTCATATTTTTACAGAAAAAACACCCTTTATATTTTTTGGGTAGATATTCAGAAGAGAGATCACTGGGTCATATGGTAACCCAATTCTTAATTTTTTGAGGAACCTCTATACTATTATAGTGGCTATATCAACTTACATTCCCACTAGCAGTGTATAAGGGTTCATTTTTACTCCACAGAGTCTCCAACGTTTGTTATTATTTGTCTTATGGATAATTGCCATTCTAACAAGTGAGAAGTGGTATCTCATTGTGGTTTTGATTTGTGTTTCCCCAATAGCTAGTAAAGTTAACCATTTAAAAAAAAAAAATATATATATATATATATATAATATCTGTTGGCCATTTCTATGTCTTCTTGGGAGAGGTGTCTATTCAAGTTCTCTGCCCACTTCTTTTTTTTTAAATATTTTTATTTATTTATTTATTTTTGACAGAGACAGAGAGATACAGAGACAGAGACAGAGAGAGAACCGAACTGGGTGAGCTCCCAGTTCAGCACATGGTTCCGCACAGGCCGGGGCCGGGATTCGATCCTCGGTCCCAGGCACTACAAAGTGAGCGCTTAACTCACTGAGCCATCCCGGCTTCCCCTCTGCCCACTTCTTAATTGGATTGTTTGATTTTTGTTGTTGAGTTGCATGAGTTACATATATATTTTGGATATTGGTTCCTTATAAATACCATCTGCCATTCAGGTGGTTGCCTCTTTGTTTTGTTGATAGTTTTTTCTTTGGCTATGCAAATGTATTTTTTGTTTTTTGAGAGAAGGTGAGAGAGACAGAGAGAGACAGAGAGAAGGGGGGAGGGCCCAGAGTAGTCTCCATAGTTGTGCATCATTATTTATGACATGGTTTCATTCCACACAGGTGGATGGAGGTGCGGCACAGAGCAGAAAGAACCAAACCAGGGCCCTCCCTCATGGAAGG
>PVKE010033202.1:0-18051 GCA_004027555.1 Craseonycteris thonglongyai
TTGAACATATATTTTACTTATCTACCCATACCTCGCTGGAATGCACCTTATACTGAAACACAGTGTATAAACATAGTATGCATTTCACACCCCTTCTTCCCCCTTAGACTACGCCTATGACAACAAGTCGATCGCGACACACTTTTAAGATAAAAAGTAGATCTTATATACAGAAAAGTTGGCCACCCCTGCTCTATACAATCAGTTCCTCCATTACCTCAATGATCTCACATACTACTGCTCTCTCCCTTTCATAGTCTGTCCCTCATGATGGCCTCCTCACACTTGCGAGGAACACTCCTACCTCATAGCCTTAGCATATGCCATGCCTGCCTTCTGGCATATCACTAGGTATTATTTTGATTTACTGTTCACTCCCTTCAACGTCACCTTCTCAATGAAGCCTTTCTTTCATGCCCTATTTTAAGCACTCTCCATTCAGTATCATTCCATATTCTCCTTTATTGCTTTCTTTTTCTCCTGAATACTTATCTAACAGAAATATGATTTATTTATCTAATTTATTCCTCATCTCTCCTTACTAAGATATCAACTACACAAGATCAGAATTTTGTCTATTTGTTTACTGCTATGTTCTTTGGTGTTGAGACTATACCTAGCATATAATATGTACTAGAAAAATATTGTTTAGTCAATTGAAGGCACTTTAGTGTACAGTGTAAGTCTCTGAAGTTTGACTGCCAGGGCTCAGATTCTGGCTTAACAGTAATCTGCCTTTATAAAGCTTTGGTTTCTTTTCTATTAAAATGAGGTAAATTATAATTCCCACCCATAGTGTTCTTATGAGAGTTAAATTAGATGGTTCATCTAAAAGCCTTTAACAACCCTCTTGAGTGACCAGTGGACTTACTGGCATCAGATTTGCCTTATGTTCATGTTCTATTTGGCTCCCCTTCCCTAAGCTTTGGTATAGAAAGTGCCTCCAAACAGAATGCTGGCGTGATTGTGAGAAAACTGGTCATTAATATATGAAACAACTGGTTTTAGACACTGGACAAAGGCAGCACAGGATTATGATGCCTGAGATAAGGAAATAAATAAGGCAAGCCACCAGCTTTCTATCTGGAGGCACTTTTCAGACCACAGTCTAGGAAAGGTGAACTAAGCAGCATAGCAGTTTCACACTTGCTCAGCGAAACAGAAACAAAAGTCTAGGGAAGTCAAAGTGCCTGGAATTCATGCAGAGTACCCAAAAGGAGGGAGAACCAATGAGAAAGAAATAAGAAAAGGTGTCTAGTAATTTCTTAGAGCAGTGATTCTGCAACTTTGTGGTCTCAGAACCCATTTACTTGCTTAAAAATCAAGGACTTAAAAGAGATTTTATTTATGTGGATTATAGTTACCAATATTTAGTATATTAGAAATTAAAATATAACTTTCTAATTATTTGTAATATTTGTTTATCAATTCCTTTACATATAAAAGCTATGCATAACATTTTATGAAAAATGAATACACTTTATGGGAATAAAAAAATAATAGCAATAATAGTTGCATTGTTTCACTCTTTTTGTAATTTTATTTATTTTCTGACCTAAGAGAAAACATTTGGATTTTCATATCTACTTTGAGCTTAATTTGTTGTAATATCACATGTCAGATAGCCTCTGGAAAACTCCATTGTCCACAACTGGGTGAATGAGTAGAAAAGCAAATAGCATGTTTGTTTTACCCTACACATATGCAGCTTAGTATTTAACCAGAGAATAGGGCAGAAAATATGGCCCAGAGTCTCCTGGGAGTCTCTGATATCTTTCAAGAGTCTGTAAATTTAAGAATACTTTATAAAAATCATAAACACAATGAGGAGAGAAATAGAAAATATATAAAAAGAACCAAACAGAAATTCTAGAGTTGAAAAATACCATATTTAAAATAAAAAATTCACTAGATTGGCTTAAAAGCAGAGTAATTAAAAAAAACAGCAATGGAAACTATCCAAACTGAAGCACAAAGAGAAAAAATAGATGAGAAAAAAATGAGCAGAGCCTCAATTACAACTGGACAATATAAAATGATTTAACATTCATGTGATTAGAGTCCCTGGACAAGGGAGAAAGGCATAAAAATGTTTGTAGGAATACTGGTGGAAAATTTTCCATAGTTCATAAAAATGTAAAGCTATAGATTCAAAAAGCTCAATTAACCTAAGCACAATAAACCAAAGGAAAATCATACCAAGGAAAAACATAATTCAGTTGTTGAAAACAGCAATAATAAGATAATCTTAAAAGTACCTAGAGGAAAAAGAAGATGCATTACAGACAAGTAAAGATAGCAACAATTCCTGTTTCTCTATAAAAATTAACAAGGCCATTAAAAATAGTATATTAAAAAGGATGATCTTTGGGGAAGCCGGGATGGCTCAGTGGGTTAGGCGCTCACTTTGCAGCGCCGGGGACCGAGGATCGAATCCCGGCCTCGGCCCGTGCGGAACCATATGCTGAACTGGGAGCTCCCCCAGTTCAGTTCTCTCTCTGTCTCTGTCTCTGTATCTCTCTCTCTCCCTGTCAAAAATAAATAAATAAATAAATATATATATATTTAAAAAAAAAAAAAGGATGATCTTTAATGTGCTGGGGAGGAGGAGGCTGTCAACTTAGAATTCTATATCCAATAAAAATAATCTTTAAATATGAAAGTGCAATAAAGACGTTTGCAGGTAGATGAATGCTAAAGAATTCCATTTCCAGAAGACCTAAACTAAAACAAACAAACAAACAAACCCCCCAAAACAAAGCAAGTTCTTCAGGAGGAGAAAAATGATTACAGATGAAAACATAAATCTATGGGAAAAAAATGGAATGTACAGGAAAGACATAGTTTTAAATGTAAATGAGTATTATTTTTTTCCATATTTCTAATCACTTTAGAAGATAATTGACTGTTCAAAGCAATGATCAGAAAACTATAAGCCAGGAGCCAAATCTATCTATTTTGAAAAGATAAAGTTTTACTGGAAAACAGTCAAGCTCATTCTGTTATGTATTGTGTATAACTGATGGCTGAGTTGAGTAGTTGCAACAATATGGCTCACCAAACAATGTTTACTCTATGGACCTATATAGAACATACTTGCTGAATTCTAATTTAAAGCAAAAACAACATCATTGTATTGTGGGGTTTGTAACCATGTAGAAGTAAAATATTTGATAACACTAGCACACAGGTTAGGAAAGGGAAATAGAAATATATACCACAGTTCTAATATACAGGAAGTTGCAAATTATTATTTCACAATAGGCTGTAAGAAGTTAAAATATGTATTGTAAACCTAGAGCAATCACTAAAAAAATCAAATATATAGACTTGGCTAATGAGACACCAGAGAAGATAAAATAGAAATATTCAAATAATCCAAAAGAAGGCAAAGTAAAGAAAAAAAACAGATGAGACAAAGAGAAACATAACAAGATAGTTGATTTAAACCACCTATACTGTTAATGTAAAATAGATTAAATGTAATATAAAATAAAATATTAATAGCAAACAATTGAAAGTCAGAGACTCTCAGCATAAATAAATAAGCAAACCTAACTATACAAGGGCTGTCCAGAAAGCATCCAGCCAAGTAATATGAAAAATAGAAGAATTTATAGCTGGATGTTTTTTCCATGCAGCCCTTGTATGCTGTCTACAAAAAACATAATTTAAATACAAAAACACAGGTTTAAAAGTAATATAAAAATATGTAACATTCATATACAAATCATGAGATAACTAGCATAGCAATATTAATCATTACACAAAATGATACCATGATAAAAAATATTATCAGAGACAAAGAGGAGCATTTAATAATGACAAGTGGGTAAATTCATCAAGAAGAAATACAAATCCTAAATATACGTCTACTTAATAACATAGCCTCAAAGTACAAAATAGAAAAATTGATAGTCATGAAAGGAGAAACAGACAATTCTGAAGTACAAATGAATGATTTTCACACTCTGGATATATAGATAGGACAAGTAGATTGAAAGTAAGCAGAATATAGATGAATTTAAAATCAGTTAAAACACAGAAGTGCTCAATAAATATTAGTCATTTTTACTAGATGATAAATATTAATTATAGCTAATAAATATTTAAAATGTGATAGAAACCCTTGTTATGTAAATATATGTAATAGGAGCCACTTAGTACAGTGGTTCAGGAATATAAATTCCTAAAGATGTCTATCAAAAGGGAAACAACATCACATGTGGGGTTGGAAATAACAGTATCTTTGAGTGACAGAGATATTGTCAATCATAATACAGACTATATAAAATTACAAAGCAAAACCTGTGTATGATACTTTTATAATGCTGGGAATGATAGCACTAAATCTTAGAACCCAGAGTTGCAAAACAGTACTCAAGTTTATAAATTAGAGATTATGCAGCATGGTTTCTTTGATGATGACATTCAAAATGCTTAATTCTTTATAGTAAGTTGTTAGACAAATGTCACATTCTTGTTATACTGTCTTTTTTAATGAAAAAAATAGCTTTAATGAGACAATTGACATAAGTATAATTCATCTTTTTTTCAAGTTTTATTTACTTATTTTTGATAAGTTAAAGTTGTATATATTTAAAAGTGTACATGATATTATCTGTATACATTGTGAGATCATTACAACAATCGAACTAATATATGCATCACCGCCCATAGTTATCATTTGTGTTTGTGAGAACACCTGTTGTCGATCTACTCTTTTATCAAAGCTCAAGTATGAAATACATTACTAAGTATAGTCACCATGCTGTATATTAGGCTACCAGAACTTACTGATCTTGTAGCTAAAAGTTTGTACCTCTTTATCTCCCCTTTTCCTCTACCTCCAAGCTTCTGATAACCACCATTCTACTCTCTGTTACTTTCTGTTACTGTGAGTTTGACTTTTTTAAAAAAAGATTCCATATATATCTTGTAGGTGAGATCATTTGATATTTGTCTTTTGTGTCTGGCTTGTTTCACTTGGTAAAATGTCCTTCAGATTCATCCATATTATCACAAATGGCAGGATTTCTGTTTTTTTTAAGGTGGATAAAATTTACCCTTCCATAAGTTTTGACAAATGTATTGTGTCATGAAACCATCACCACCATTAAGGTACATTTCCATCACTCCTTCAAGTTCCTCACATCTCTATACATCAATCTTCTCTTCCTACTTCTATATTCCAGAAATCATTGATCTGACTTCTGTCCCTTCAGTTTTGTCTTTTTAAGGTTTTCACATCTTTTGTGTAAATATGGAGAAATGGGGATTTCTAGGTCATCTGTTAAAATGTGTGTTCAACTTTGTAACAACCAAATTACTTTCCAAAATGAACATACCATTTTACATTTCCATCATCAATGTATGCCAGGTCTAGTTGTTTAGCAATTAGGGTTGTCATGGATTGAAAAAAAATATTTCAGACATTTTATTAGATGTAGTAGTATCTCATAGTGGATTTTAATTGACATTTCCCTAAAGGACTAATGATGTTGAACATTTTCCCCTATGTTTGTTTGCCATCTGAATATCTATTTTGATAAAATGTCTGTTTAAATCCTTTTTCCATTTTAAAATTTGTTTTCATCTTTTTTGTGTTGAGCTGTTGTTTTTACATGCTTGGAATAGATGTGTTTTGAAAAGATTTTCTCCCAGTATGTATGTAGCTTGTGATTTGTTTTTGGTTTTTTTTAACATTTTGAAAAGCAAATTTTAAAAAATTTGGATAAAATCCATTCAGCAACATTTTTCTTTGATGGTTAGTGTCTTTGATTCTCTTAAAGGAAATCTCTGCCTAATACAAGATCACAAAGATTTTCTTCTACATATCCATCTATATACTTTAGTAGTTTGAACAATACATTTTGAGACATTTTTGTATATGTACATGGTATTGGTCAAGGCTTATGGTTTTTCTTACCTTCCTTCTCCCCACCATGTTTTTGCATATGGGTGACCAATTATTTCAGCACATTTGTTGAAAGGTTTACCCATTCCCCGTTTGAATCAACCTGGCACCTTTGTCAATTATCAACTGACCATATATATATATGTATATATATATATATGGGTCTCCTTCTCTACTCTATTCTCTTCCATTGATCTATAGAGCTAACTGTACGTATGCAAAGACCACACTGCTTTGATTACTATATCTTTACAGTGAGTCTTGAAATCAACTGTTGTAAGCTCTCTAACTTTGTTTTTCTTTTGTTACCTCGCTTTCCACATCAATTTCTATATTTAAAAAGTCTGCTGAAATTCTTATTGGAATTGCACTAAGACTGTAGATATATCTGGGAAGATATGACATTTTAGCAATACTGAATATTCCAATCAATAATATCTATATTTTTAGTTTGATCTTTTAGTTCCCTCAGCAATATTTTGTAATTTTCAGTGTAAAACTTTTGTATATTTTGTTAAATTTATCCCTCTTATTTCATGGTTTTTGATGCTACTGTAGATAGTATTTTGATTTTAATTTAATTTTTTTTAAGATTTACTTTTATTTTTTATTTTTGACAGAGACAGAGAGACAGAGAGAGAGAGAGAGAGACAGAGAGAGACAGAGAGAAGGGGGAGGGTCCAGAGCAATCTCCATAGTTGTCACTGGTTTTCTACATAGTTTCATTTCACAGGTGGGTGTGGGGCTGTGCAGGTCAGGAACGGGGCTGGGGCAGTGGGAGGTTGCCCCAGTGACAACCAAACTGGGGGCACACCCCAGTTCAGCATATGGGTCTACATGAGCTGGGGCTGAAACTCGATCCTCAGACCCTAGGACTGCAAGATGAGCACTTAACCTGCTGAGCCATCCCAGTATCCCCAGATAGTATTTAAAAAAATTTCAATTTCCCAATTTTCATTGTTACTCTAGAGAAATAAGAATATAATTGGCTTTTGCATATTGACCTTATATTATGTTTGTTGTCTGTGACTAAGGTTGGTTAACACACACCATTTTGCAATTACTTTACTCTTTGTCCCTTCCTCCCCAACCCCCCAACCCGCTCCTACCACTCCCATATTATACTGTTTTCTATTGAATTAACTGAGTATTCCTTTATGGCTCTACTTTACTTCTACTACTGGCTTAATAATTATGCCCTTTTTTTTAATGTAGTGTTTGCTGTAGGGTTTATAATATACATACTTAGCCTACCACAATCTGCCATCAAAAATATATTATTTTGCATAATGACCTCTAGTTCCATGCTGTTATTACAGATGGCAAGATTTCATTCTTTTTAATGGCTGAGCAATGTTCCACTGTATATATGTACAACTTCTTTTTTAGCCATTCATCTATTGATGGACACTTAGGCTGCTTCCATATCTTTAAGTGATTAAGAGGTACTGATTGGTAGTTTCAAAATAGTCATGGGAATATAAAATATAGTATAGGGAATCTAGTCAATAATATTGTGATAACTGTGTATGATGTCAAAGGTTGTAATGTAATAGCTATGTATGTACTAGACTTAGGGTGATCACTTCATAAGTTATACAAATGTCTAATCATTATGTTGTACACTTAAAACTAATATAATATTGTATGTCACCTATAATTAAAATAAAAATTACTTAAAAACCCACAAAAACATATCACTTCATGTACAATGCTAGAAACTGCTGACAATATAATTTCATTTCATCCTCTCTATCCTTTGTGGTATTGTCATATGACTTACTCCTACATATGTTTAAATGCTATAATACATTGCTACTACTTTTAGAGCAGGGGATGGAAATATATTTTTAAAGACCAGACAGTAAATATTTTAAGCTTTTTGGGACATGTATGGTTTATGTCATCTGAGGGCTGGCCAGAAAAAATCCATCCATAAATGCCTCTATTTTTCATAACATAATACATGGCTGGATACTTTCCAGACAGTCCTCACATGTTCTTTACTTTTTATATCCTTTTAAAAATGTAAAAAACACTGTTCACTCACAGGCTGTACATAAATAGGCTCGTGTCAAATTTGACCCATGGACTATAATTTACTAACTACTGCTTTACATAAACAATTATATGTAGAAAGAGTAAAAATAAGGAAAAAAGTTTGTTTATATTTACCAACATTTCCCTACCCCTGTTTGTATAGATCCAAATTTGCATCTGCTATCTGACTGAACAATTTTATCTAATATTCTTGTAGCACAGGTCTGTTGGCAAAGAATTCTCTCAGCCTTTGTTTATGAAACATCTTCACTTCTCCTTAATTTTCCCTAGGTATCGGAATCTGAGTTGATAGTTTCTTTATTTCAGTACTTTCAAGATATTGGTACATTGTCTTCCAACTTGTACAATTTCTGATGAAAAGTCTGCTGTAATTTTGATCTTCCTTTCTCCATAATATTTATTTTCCCTCTGGTTGCCTTTTTAATTGTTATATGTCTGTGTCTTATTTGCCCTCTTGAATTTGTGTTATTTTGTCTACTTAATTCAAAAAAATACTCAATTATATATATTTAAAATTTTATTTTCTCTAGTTCTCTCTCTATTCTCTTTTGGGGACTTCATTACACATAAACTAGGCTGTATGATATTGTTCCACAGTTTTTGGATATTCTGTTCAGTTTTTAGCCCCCATTTTTGTTCTTCACTTAGATAATTTCTAATGCTCTATCTTTAGGTTCAATGATTGCTTCCTTTGGTGTATACTATAGGTTGATAAGCTATCAAAGGAATTCTTTATACCGGTAGGTCATTTTTTTCCTAGTATATCTATTAAAAGTTTTTTGTAGTTTTCATCTCTCCTGAAATTCCCTACATGTTCATAAATGTCATATACCCTTTCTACTAACCCCCTAAAGTTATTAATCATAATTATTTTAGGGTTTCCATATAATTTCCAATATCATCATCATTTCTGAGTCTAGTACTATTAATAGTTTTCCTTCTCAGAATTGTTTTCTCTTGAGTTTGTATGTCTTATAAATTTTTAATTGAATCCTAGACATTGTATGTAGTACTGTAAAGGCTGAATTGAAAAATACTTATTGATCTATTCATACATACACAAAATATATGTAAAAATGATTGGGATTATTGGAGGTATTGGCCAATTAAAGAATAGAAAATAAATAAATTACAAGCTGTTGAAACCACAGAGAACACAGGGTAATTGCAACGACTCTAATCGATTCATTAAATAAAAATTAATGGAAATATAACATTAGTTAATAGCATTGTGGAGTTTACTCAAAGACTGGCCCAGATTTTCATCTCTATCATTATGATCTAGTTGAAGGTTTTTCCAAGATAAAATTTCTATCAGAGAAAAGTATATATCAGGATGTTGCTTCATAATTTATAAAACAAATATATATGATTAAATGCTTTCTAAGAGTTCTTGGTATCTAAAGATCTAGAATATTGGCCTTCTTTTATTAAGTGATATTAATTTTTCTATTTCATGTGATACTCTATTATGTTCTAGCCAGCTTTGTTGGTACAGTGATTCAGTTGAGAGCAAACCTAGACACAGATCCAAACTCCTATTGTTTATAAACTTTAATCAAACAATTATATGAAAAAACTTGTCAAAAACTATAAAAGTGGTATAAAGAACATTATAAGAATCTATAAAAGCATAGGAGGTAACTGACTTAGTTTGGCGATGAAAGAATGAGAGTATGAAGAATTTTCCTTGAGGAATTCAATGCTAAGCTGGGAACTAAAGGATGATTAGGAATTACCTTGGGAAAAGGGGAGATTGGAGGAAACAGATATTCCAGACAAAGAGAAAGATACGTGCAAAGATCCTATTTAATAGTTATATGGCTGAAATAGAAAGGAAAGAATGTGATACAATGAAGTTGGAAAGTCAGGCAAAGCGCAGATCACTCTTGGCTTGGAGTGCCGTGTTAGGAATGTTAAGTCTTCATCTTAGGAGAAATGAGAAGCTTTTGAAGAATTTCATAAACATGAGAAAAATAATCAGATTTACGTTTTTTAAACAATCGTCTTGGTTGTGATTATCAGAAGAATGGATGTGGGAAAAACATGAAACCCCTGCAGGTGACCAGGTGAAAGATGATAGTTTTTCTTTGTTACTTTCAGTTTTATATTCCACCTATAAGTGAAGTCATATGTTTCTTAATTTTTCGAGTCTGACTCATTTTGCTCAATATGATAGTTTCAAAGTCCATCCATGTTGTCAAAATAGCTGTATTTCATTTTTTCTTATCGCTGAGTGGTATTCCATTTGGTTATATGAGGGTAAGGATGGAGGGGAGTGTGGAAGTAGAGAGGGGGCATCAACTATATACTGATGAAAAAGGAACTGAGTCTGGGTGGTGAGCAAATAATGTGATACATAGACGATGTGATGTAGAATTGTACACCTGGAACCTATGTCATTTTTACCAACCAATGTCACCACCATAAATTAAAAAAAAAAAAAAAAAAAGACGGAAAAGAAAGATGATAATGTGGCATAGAGTGGTAGCTGTAGATAGGAACAAAAGTGGTTGAATTTAAAGGGTATTTGTAAAGTAAAATTAACAAAATTTGCCGATGAATTAGACATGGAGAGGGAGGTACAAAAAAAAATTCTTATATTTCTATAATTGGATAGAGAGTAAAGTCTTTTACAAAAGGTTAAGAGGGTAAGTAATATAAGACAAAAGAACTCTTTTGCTTTTATTTTTTAGTGGGGGTGTTGAAGATCACGAGTACAGCTTTGAACGTGTTGATTTGGGGCTATGTGTAGAGGTGTTAAGTAGAACAGAAATCTGGATTAGAGATGGAAATTTAAGAATCAAAGGCAAAAATAAAAACAAAATATTAAAGGCATATCATTGAAGCCTAAGCAGGGTTGAAATCTCTTAGGAGAGAAAATACTCCCCAATTATTTAAGATAAAAATTAAAAAGCCAAGTAATTTTAGTACCTTTTGTAGAAAAGAACACATTTACTGTAACAAATTCTCATGAGCCTTCTGATACTACATAATAATCAGCATTTTAATGTATTATCTTAACTATTACTTTCTGGAGTAGGTACTATCATCATTCTTATGTTAGATATGAAGAAGCTATGGTTTTGAGAAGTAATTTAACTTATGAAGAAGCCAGAGTTCAAACCTAGGGCTGATCTCTTAACCATTCTATTAGACTGTTTTCTCAGTACATCCTATATCTAAACCTCCCTCTTAGAAACAGTAGCAGCTATAGCGGTCAACATTTTTTGAAGACATAGTGGAAAGCAGGGGACTGCTATTGGTCCATGGCTTGTTAGGAATTGGGCCACATAGCAGCTGATAAGCGGTGCGTGAGTGAGCAAAGCTTTATCTGTAATTACAGCCACCTCCCATTACTTGCATTACCACCTGAGCTCCACCTCTTGTAAGATCAGTGGTGGCATTAGATTCTCAGAGCATGAACCCTGTTGTGAACTGCACATGCAAGGGATCTAGGCTGTGTGCTCCTTGTGAGCCAGCCTCTAATGCTTGATAATCTGAGGTGGAGCTGAGGCTGTGATGCTAGCACTGGGGAGTGACTGCAAATACAGATTAACATTAGCAGAGATGTTTACTGCACAGAGACCACGATATGTCAATTGCTTGCAGACTTATACCAAAACCCAAGCTCAGGGCTCCCTTCATTCTGCATTATGGTGAGTTGTATAATTATTTCATTATACAGGGTTTGGCAGAGGTAACACCCCTCCTTTTTTTTATGAGTTGGTAAACTTTAAAAAGGACATTACTTCTGCAGGACCCTGTATATTACAATATAATAATAAAGTGCACAATAAATGTAATGTGCTTGAATCGTCCTGAAACTATCCTTTCTACCCTGGATCCATGGAAAAATTATCTTCCATGAAACTGGTCTCTAGTGCCAAAAAGATGGGGGACTGCTGGTGTAGAGAATAAACATTACCTGTTTATAGTAGTAATGTAGGAAGAAACGATGACAGTCTTACTCTGTTACAAATTATAAGAACAAAGATTTTAGGAATATCAAATAAATTTATTGGTTTGTCCATATGACACAGAAATTTATCTCCTGTTCAGTTATCTTAAATTGCTCCATGTTATATAACTATGAAATACATCATATCCAGCAATATGTCATCCAGCAGCAACTCTGTTTAAGAACTGGTTTTAGTTTTGATGCATGAAAGTCATTGATGCAAATAGACTTAGTTTTCTTATGCTATACAAAAATCTAACTGCTTTTATTAGACTCTGCAAAGATTATACAGAAGAAGGAAAGGTTTCTGAGTGATTAGAATTTGGAAATTAAGATATGGTAGAAAGCCTTGCATATTTTCATCTAATCAAGAAATCTTGTTTTATGTCTACAATCTTCTTTACTTGTATGCTTTTGTTTGCAGTTGTTTATATACCGAGGTCCCAGAAAGTGTGATATGAGAATAGAGTTGAATTAGGCAATTGCAGATTATGTGTTTCCTTATTGGCATTAGGGCTGCTTTTGAACTGAGTAGAATTGGGAGTATACAATGTCTCTGAAGAGAAGAAATGATGGTTCTCTGATCACATATAAATTTTTAGTTTGGCATGAGAACACAAAAAGGTGATCTTTCTTCCCTTATAGATGTATACCTCTCAATGGTAACCAAAACAAATACTAGCCCTGTCACTTTACTAAATTGCAATGTAGCTATTTACAGTCTAAAATTGAGTATAATTTTAGCTTCTGGATAACATTGGTGATTCTCATTTTACTTTAGTCATTTGCAGCTGAAAGGAGTTGTATGCAGTAAGGATGATTGGTAACCTTACTAGAATGCCCTAAAACATGCTGTGTCAAAGATAAATTTAATCCCTAAGAGGATTTCATGGCTAAAGTTGGATTTTTAGGACATAACATGCCTTACAAAAATAAAAAGTGTTATTCTATCATATTTAGTAATCAAGATATATAAGGCATTTTAAAAATTATTATTATGAGTTAAGTGCCTATCTGAACAACAAAGACATTTTTTAAAGGATTTACTCTATTGTTTTTGACAGAGACAGAGAGAGACAGATAGAAGGGGGAGGGCCCAGAGCTGTCATCAGTCATCAGCTTTCAACATGGTTTGGTTCCACACAGGTGGGCAGGGGCCGCACAGGGCGGGAACTGGGCTGGGGTACTCCCATACGGGAAACACATCCCAATTCAGCATATGGGTCTGCATAGGCCAGGGCCAGGATTCGATCCTCAGTCCATGGGGCTGCAAAGCGAGTGCTTAATTCGCTGAGCCATCCCAGCTTTCTCAACAGACATTTTTAAGTCTTCAAGTCAGTCTGTAGATTGGAAGGTCCTGAATAAGGTTCTTTAAATTGTCTGTGCCCAAACCCTTCATACAGACTGAGCCACATTCAAATTATCTTTTTTTAAATAAAGCATTCATTCCATGAATTTAAGGTAAAAGCTAAAGTAAAAATTTGAGGTTTTTATTAGGATCCAGACTGGAGTGAGGCAAGAAAAATGCCTATGGGTCTAAAATTTAAGGAAGCACTTAGTCTCAGGGTCATACAAGTGCAGGGTGGACACCTTAAGAACAAGTATTTCCTTTAAATTTTTCCACATAGGAACCTTGCTATTCCTACCCTGGTCCTGTTTTTTATTACCAAAGGTCTTTCAAGAGTTAAGGCAATGCTCTCTGTGATTTTATACTGTTTCTGTTGTTGTTGCCTGAAAGTTAACAAAAATCAAGTAAATAATTCTTAAGACTTTATTACTTATAGGCATTACTTAAAAATTAAACAAGTAGGGCAATATAATAATTAGAGGACACAGCTAAATTTAAATAATAACTAAATGCAAATAGTTTCTTAGTGTTTATCATGTGATAGACACACACACACATATGTTCTCTTTCAGCGTTCAACGTTTAAAACTATTATTCCCATTTTTACAGATAGGAAAACTAAAGCTTATAGATGTTACATAATTTGTTCACATTCACAAAGGCTATAGTAGGAACTCAAATTGACCTATCCTGAAAGCCCAATCTTTTTAATTATTATGCTTTGCTACTGCCCAACTATAACTATTTAACATTGCTGATGTGTCAACTTCTACAATAGGTAGGCATTTACACTGTTTACACAGAAAATTTTTGTTAGAAAACTTGAGTTAATAGCCTTTGAATAGATTATTCTCATTCCTGCAGACTTATAGCATGGTACATTAAGAAAGAGAAAATGAAAATGTAAGTGGAAGAAAAGAGAAAAGAAAAAAACAAATGATTATAAGAGAAAAGATATTTATAGAATACATCCCTTTTGTAGACTAGAATAAAATAACAAGAATGGGGAACAGAATAGTATGTAAAGAGGATGCTTCAAAGCAAATTCCAAAGTGGGGGGGTAGTTTTCATTTATAATGGAAGATAGAAAAGAGGCTAATCAAAGAGGATAAAAATGTTACTTTAGGTTTAATTTCAGCTTTTTAAAATTAGGAGGAAAAAAATACATTTTTTTTTCAGAAATAAAGTACGAATATTTTTTTCTTTCCTATTCACCTAACGTAGAAAAGGATATTGACATAAAATACACACACACACACACAACCCAGAGGGAACAACTTTATAGTACTTAGTTTTAAAACAAAATTAAATAATAAATGTCACCTTTAATACATGTAGAAAGGACACTTGGATGTAATTGATATAATTAATTTCTAAGAAATGCATGCTTCCTGTAAATTTTTCAGAATATGTTTTGAGAAACACAGTATTGTATTATTAGCATTGACTGAGATTTTCTAGTCTTTGGGGAGGAGGAGATCTTATAAAAAGTTAAGTGTTGCAATCTTCCTTTCCCCAAACAAGCTCCTCAAACCTCCATTACCAAGTCAGGCTGGTACCAAAAGGACCTTATCTTGCAACCTGCTGAAGAGCGCCCTCTAGTGCTGGCTTGCACTAAAATGTGCTCATATTAATTTCATTAATTGTTCTGCTTATACTGAACCTTAAACGATTTTAGAACAATTTTCTGGCTCATAATGCCAGCTAAATAAGACTATCACAATACATTACAGCGTGAGAAGGTCTTTTTAAAAATAACTTTTGTGAAATGAGGTACATCTATTTTTAAAATAATATCCTTTGCTGAAAGGCTAGTTTTCCCATAGTACCTAGAAAAACAAGTTTCTTTTCTCAGAAAAAAGCACTGACAATATTTTTCTCTTGACCTGTCAATCTCTGAAAACTTATCTACTTAGGCTGGTTAGGTATCCTAAGAAAAATTTAGAAAACTTTACTTGTGTTAAATTTTTTTTGTTAAATTTATTGGGGTGACATTAATTGATATCAATTACATTGTTTCCAGTTGTACAATTCTACATTATATTGTCTATACATCGCATTATGTGCTCACCACCCAGAATCAGCTCACTTTACATCACCGTTTGTTTGATTCCCCCTCCCTACTCCCTGCCACCCATCGCTCCTACCCACCTCCCCGCCCACCCTAAGGTAACCACTAAAATTTTTTTATCTCTTGTGACATATAGGAAAAAATTTATTCATGCTTATTCAAAATCCAAATGGGAGAACACAGAAAAACAAATGACCTGACTATATGGCGAATGTATCTTTAAATTCCAGGAAAAAGAAAATGAGATATTCCAAAAGGCACCATTAAATAATGGCAATATATTCCTTTAAATGATTTTGACATTAGCCTAAAGAAATTTAAATGAGTGAAGAAAATCAGTGTTTCCACTGTACAATACACACCAAGAAACTTGAACCATGATACTGATAACTCCATAAACTACCACTTATTTTGGGCATAATTTTTTCCTAAACGTATAAAAAAAGCTTATGAACAATAAATTAAAGCCAGAGTATGAGAAAGATCAGGAAAAGCTGAATACTTAAAAAGCACTAATAAGTAAGTTAATGCATATATGTGTGTTGTATGTCTGTGTATATATACATATTTATGTATTGTTGTTATTCTATTTAATAATTAAAGTGAGGATCAACCAGAAACTTGGCCCAGAACATGGGTAAATATAAGATCTTTGAAACTGTGTTCTGGTGAATGAGGAAACAGAACACTGAAGGAAGAATTAGAATTCATTGACCTATTAATTTTGTTTCATTTTTTGTTTATTTTGTGTTTTGGGGGGGTATGTTATTCTACATTGTGCACATTAAATAAGATTAAGTGTGCACAATGAATGTAAAAGTAATTAAAATATGTTAAACAATACCCATACAAAAATATGAGCTACAAATAAAAGGTAACATGTCCCAATATTTCTAGATTAGGACAATGTTTAGAGATGAAAAATTCTTGAAACAGGGCTTTCAAGTACTGTGTTATCTAAATCTTTGACTGGTGTCCTAATAAAACAGGGACTCTAGCAAACTCATGACAACAGTAGACAGAGAAATGGGTATAAAAGGGACATGAAAGAGTTAAAAACCCTGGGTTCTATTTCTGTACCAGACTCACCATTGACCTTGACAAAGTCAGTGACTGCCTTTGTGATCCAGCTTCTCCATTAAATATGGGCAGCAACCCTTACCAGAAATGGCACAATAGTTTTGATAATGGGTGGACTAGTGTGACTCTATACAGAATTTATAGAAATTTTATTGTGCTTTGAACACTTTTGGAAAAGATCTTGCTCTTTTGCTATCCTACAAAAGGTTAAGAAGAAAAAGGATGTATAAAGCATTAAGTTAAATTCTGCTTAAAATTTTCATTTGCATTTATCTTGGTAGTTTCTAAAATGCACTATTGTTTAATTACTTGTTATTTGTTAATATTTTTATGTCCAGGAATTTCTAATTACCCTTCTATCTTATTTACCTTATATTTAGTCTTTTATTTACACAAAACAATGATTTATTCTTGTCTTGAATTTCTCCCTTTCCTCATTATATACAGTATATACATATATAGGCTGTCCGGAAAAAAATCCAGTCATAAATACCTCTATTTTTCATATTATATGGATGAATACTTTCAGGACAGCCCTCATATATAAATCCTGGATATTTTTCTACCACTTATCTCTATCTGTCTAACTATAATAAACACAACCATAACAATGATACTAGCACTTAATATACGTGCAAGTGCTTTATAAACAAAGTATAATCTCATTTCATGATTTTATTCAAGTTAATTTCAATCAGAAAAATTGTTGATGGTGTGGTGTATATATCTTACTTATAAGCCTTAAACTGGTAAAAAGTTCAACAATAGGAAAATGTTCACCCTGTCACTTTAAAAGAGGAAATAACTACTGGACATAATAAACCAACAATAAACTTTATTACAATTTTTAATAGATTTTTAGCAAATAACAGTATAAATATTTCAGAAAATTTTCAGTTATGAAATATGTATTTATTCCAATTTATAGAATGAGATATCTTACATTTATATTTTATACAACCTCAGGGTAAGAAAAATAAAAATGTTTCACACTTCTATTTTCAACTCTATTATTTTTGGTTGAATAACAGTAGAAATCACTGCACACATAAAATATGGAAACGACTACCTCATTGTGCTCTTGGAATGATTAATTATGCTTTTACATAAGAACAAAGGCTATGTGAGCATATGGTATTATTACTTTAATACAGGTAATTCATTGTAGTATGAAACAGTCATATATAGACCAAACAATAATCACTTACTTTATACGATAAAATAAAACCCCCATTGAAAAATGGAGAAATGTCTCTTTCTGTTCCTAATTAGTTTTTAATAAATGATACATAATAAATGGCAACATTCTAATTTATCACACGTTCGGCATAGTCCCTGAATGGGAGATAGGAGTATATGAACTCTGACAGCTGTTTACATAGCCTGTGAAACCTTTTCTGTTAAAGAGCATTGTTCTAACCCTCAGCAAATATTATACTGAATGGGGAAAAGCTGAAGCCTATTTTCCTAAAATCAGGAACAAGACAGGGATGCCCCCTGTCACCACTGCTGTTCAACATAGTTCTGGAAGTTCTAGCCAGAGCAATCAGACAAGAGAAAGGAATAAAAGGTATTAAAATTGGGAGAGAAGAAGTTAAACTGTCACTCTTTGC
>PVKE010033203.1:0-18057 GCA_004027555.1 Craseonycteris thonglongyai
AGGGATGGTCCATAATGGAAAGGCACTTGGAGTATGAAGCACGGGGAATCTGAAGTGAGGCTTGGTTCCTATAGTGTCCATTTCTTAACCAAAAATTGAAACCATATAAATATATTTAAAAAAAATTTCTACTTCCTATGAAATACTTGGATCCTTAAATACTGGGTTTGTAGAAAGTCTTCATGATATATTTGTGCAATGAGCAAAATATTTGAAACCATGATGGTTTTTGTTACTTTAAGCTTTTATGTAGAATGGCAGTATTTCGTGATGGTGTAGATTGCTAGTTTTGTACTTTTGTTTGTTTGTTTCTGTTGAACAAACTAAGCTCATTAAACCTTTTCTAACGTCTACTTGAAATTTTTCAAATTCTTCATCGAAACCTATTTTGTTAGGATTGAAGACTGAGACCTAGGCTTTCAGTGCCCAGATCAAAAGGCATCTCCCGCCAAGATTTGAAAATCTTACTGCATCAGACTTTCTAAAGAATTTTTATGTATTTCCATTTTGCCTATTGTAAATAATAAATAGATGTTCAATGACAATTCTCACCAAGGTGGGTAACTATACAATTATGACACCATATTCATTTAATCAAAGTAACATTTACCTTTACAAAGAATTGGGGCCATGGATTAAAGTTAATGTCTTGGCAATTGTATTTGATTTTCTTAACATAACTGGTGTCCTTACAGTGTTCAAAAGTAACATTTTTTCGCCTTGAGACAGAAAAATATTTTTTCCCTTAAGAAACCTGGTATGCTTTTGTAATAATTACAAGGAAGATTATGATAAATGAGTACCCAGCTTTTCAGGAATATTTCTGTTTTTGTTAAGACAGGCACATCAATTTGGACTCACAACCAAACCCCCATAATACTTTATTGACAAAGTTCAATGCTTATAAGCTACAATTCCAGTTCATTCCAATTTAAACAAATTTTATATATGAATTCAAATATAAAGGGGTATAAATTAAATAAGCGTATACTTGACATATTTACCATAGGACTCCTTGCAAGTGCAATCTTAGCTAATTAACAAAATAATTCAATATAGATGCAAATTTAGTTTTACGGAGAGCTACACAAATGGGTAATTATATAATTAATGGGATATTACTATTTTAAAAATGTAAACTGTGCTGGTAAAGACCCCTTCTTTACTCAGTAGTATGTATACTTTTTTATTTGATAGTTAAAACATCCTGAATTTTGCTCATTTGAAACAGAAACAGATTGAAATATAATAATAAAAATAGTTAGGTTTTCTCTTTGATGTCTACTGTACTATTGGGGGTTTTATTCCAGTAAACATTAGCTCAATTATCATTTGGTTAAGCCATATAAATGTATATCTTTCAGTCATTTTATAGTTGAGGTTTTCATGTTTCAGTGATTTTTCCCCTTTTTCTGTAACTTACCTTTACAACTAATACATGACAAACTGAGAAAGCCACCTATTTCTCTTGCACATTATTGACTAGCTATATATATGCAACAATTGAAGAAAAATGTAATTTCAAATATTGTTTGTAATATAAAGCACTTTTAGTTTAGGAATACAGTAGGAGTTAGATTATTAACCCACTGGAATGCTTTAAAAAGTATTTACAGAGAACATAAGAAGGTCTTTGTCCTACAAAATGACATGTTTTGGAGAGATAGTTTGTGTACCCTAAAGGTGAATATATCAGATTAGAAAGGCAGTGTGAATAATGAAGATTGATACAAAGATAAGTGCATAAGATACTGTATCCTGGAATAGGAATTCTTGGGAGCTAGAACATCTGATATGGGACTTAATGAAGACTATAGCTAACTTAGTTTCAAAACTGAGAATTGGCATGTCTGATGTTGTCTTATGTCCTATGCCTTCCCACCCTCTTTTCCAAACCAGCTTTGGTAATTTCTAGTGGTTTACAGAAGGTGGCAGAAATGGTTTAATAAACTTTTTTTTAGAATCATTGCTGGGAAATAACCATTGTTAAACAATACATATAGATGATTACACTCAAAATGGAGCTGCACACCAATGTAAAGATATGCAAACACTGGACTCAACATCTTAATTATTAACCTGGCACATATGTCTTCAAATTGATTAAATGGATTCAAAGAATCTCAAGAGATTCCGTTTCACTTTCTACCTATCAATTTAACTTCTCAATGTTGATTTTACTTGAGATAAACATAGTACATTTTATAAACACTACTAGAAAATAAAAACAGTTTACAACGTTTTCTTAGTTAATTGGCTTAAACAGGATATTGGGAAATTATAAAATGCTGATGTAAAGTCTTGCAGAGAATGTTGTCATTCTATTTTGTGTTTTGGGGGGCGGGGAAGAGGAGGTTCCAAATTTCCAAACACTTTATTTGAAAATCATTTTCTTCCTAAAATCAAAACTTAAGGAGAGTTGGCCTGTGCACCCAAAAGAATTTTTGGTTAATCCTACTATTAAAATTAATACGATCTGGTTGTTCAGAGGTAATAATTTAGTTGATTCTTCCTTCTTAATTTCATGAAGGGGAAACAAATATTCAAAAATATTTTAATTGAATTTTGGCATATTCTATTTTATATTGTTTTGTTTGTTTGTTTTGCAACATATTTTTATTCCTCACCATGCTTGTCTGATTAAAATTAGCCAGAGTCCTTAGGCTCAAAAAGTGATGGAGGAAGTAGGTCAGGTATATGTGGTTATGGGGGAGTGCAGGAGATAGGGAGCCAGTGTGACATTTCAGGACTATCTGTAGGTTATCCCCAAAGTCAGTTGTCTGCGTATGAACAGCTGCGTGTGGGCAGGTGAAGGTGGTGGTAGCACTGATAGGGAGGAAAGAAATACTCATTTGCCTAAGGAGACCTGGTTGTGCTTTGTTTTCTTATGGTTGCATGGCAGAATCTAACCATTAGATAAAAATCAGAATTCCGTCATCTGTAAGAATTATAGTATTTCAAAAAGAATGTTAAGTGGAAATATGTTTTCACCTACCTGGCAATGCTGCCATAATAACAGTATTTCTCTTTGAAGTCTGAAGCAAACGGAGAACTCTCATTATATGTGCAGAATCAGCACAAGTGTTTAGTAATTTGCTGCCTCCCAAAACCCAGAAAAGTGAAGTGAAGGAACAAATCAGAATGGACCCTAAGAACAAATGGGAAAGGAGATAACAGAATGAAAGATATTAACACAGCTCTAGAGTAAATTATGGAAATTTTACCCAGAATCTATTGACTTTTTAGCAGAATGAAGCCATGATGAGGATAAAATGCCAGTATGGACTGAAAACAGTTCTGTGGAAGACAGAACACCAACTATAACCTTCCAGAACGCTCTCGCACTTGGTTTTGGGGGTGTTGGCTGGCCAGGTCCCATTCTTCCAGGTAGCAGGATTCCTCTTTAGAGAAGTGATCCTCCAAAAGGGTCTATAGATGTTAACATGTGGAGTTCCCTAGTGAAATAGTAGGCTCCCCAGTTGATCATCCTTAGGACACTTACCCAGTCAACAAGCCCATTCATGCCCATACAACTTCTCTGAGTTTCAGTGCCTCCCTCATAGATAAGAACTGGCAAACCAGGCTTGTGAGAAATGCCTACCATAAGCTTGTCCAACCCGTGGCCTGTGGGCCACAGGTGGCCCCGGAAGGCTTTGAATAAGGCCCTTCACATATTTGCAAACTTTCGTAAAACACTATGAGATTTTTTTTTTAATTATTTATCTGTTTGTTTATTTATTTATTTATTAGCTCATCAGCTATCATTAGTGTTAGTGAATTTTATGTGTGGCCCAAAACAATTCTTCCAATGTGGCCCAAGGATGTCAAAAGGTTGGACATCCCCAGTCCCCAACATGACTGTCCAGAGCAAACCACACCCCAGAAGAAAGAATCTTGGTAAAAATTTCCAGGAATCAGAAGAAAAGTTTCTCAATTGACTGAAAGAGACTGGTGGGTAGAAGGTATTTATTAAACAAAAACAGGATTTTTTTTTTTTTTTTAATAAAAGAAGCAGTCAGAATAAGCAAACTCTTCTTTTGGAAATTAAAAAATATTTCAGAATAAATTCAGGGGAATGATTAGATAGCTAACGATGAGGAACTTTTCCAGAAAGTAAATTTTCTAAAAGAGAGCATAGAGAAGAAAAGAAACAAATTAGAGAACGTCTCCATGAGACTCAATGCTGAATGATAGGTGTTGCAGCAAAGAAATAGATGGAGGTGACCATCAGCATCTTTTTTTTTTGAAGAGAGAACTGATGCATTACCTTTGTGTTTGCCCATATTGAGAAGGTTTTTTATGCTTTGGATTTACAAGGATTAGTGATAGTACCCTAAAAAACAAAGCAACAGTAGAAGTGAGGTAGTTATTTACCTGGAAGTGGGGGGAATTAACTGTTTCGTAAGAAAGGTTATGTGATCCATTTGGCCCCACTGTAAACTGATATAAATATTGATTATAATCCCCAAATTGTCATGGAACCGAATTGGGAAGTCTGGGAAGGGAGAGTGTGGTATCAATGTAGGTGGTATAACATGACAAGAAATCAGCAGATGATATATACAAATCTGGGGAGCAGGAATCAGGTTGGAAGTTGTGGGGCAGGGGCTGTTTCCCCCCCCATCCCCCGCCCGGCCCCCTGCCCCCATTAAAAGACACTTAGTACCATCTGACTATTAAAACTATGGGCATGTTTTACTGTGGTTAAAAAATTGTAGCAGGAGGCAAAGACTTGTTTTACAAAGCCTATATCTCATGCAGTTTTGAAACAACACGTGAGTGTCACAGTATGAGATGTGAACTCAGCACACCGCTGAGCTGTTTGGGAATGGCTGTCAGGTCTTCTCAGGTCCTCCTTCATGGACTTGCATCCTGTGCAGTCACAGAGGCCCAACACCAGGTTTCATGCTCTGCTGTTGCCATTTTGAAATTCTTACTAATTTGGATATAAGGGGGCCTCACATTTTCATTGTAAACCGGGCCCTGCAAATTACGTAGGCATGCCCTGCGTCTAATAGATACACTGTGAATTCTGGCCTGACTGAGGTTGCTATTACTTCCTTTAACCCTGACCTTCTAGTGGCCTGTTGGTCTCGCCACCCAGACATTGCTATGGCCACGAGGGTTGGAGTAAACTTACATTCTTTCTTTATAAGAGAATTTAGAAGTCATATATTACATGACACCTCAGAAAACTGTTCTGGCATCTTTTACTAATTAACTCTTTGTCCTTTTATAGAAGACATTTGACAAAAAAGAAAAAAAAAGTGTTCTGTTGTTTTTTAAGATTTTATTTTTATAGCACTTTTAGAATCACAGCAAAATGAAGAGGACAGTAAAGAGATTTTTCCATATACTCCCCAACTTATGCATAGCCTACCCCATTATCAACATCGCCCCTTGACTGGTTGGTTATATGTTATAATTGATGAACCAACTTGATTCTGTCGTTATCACCCAGAGTTCATAATTTACATTAGAGTTTATTCTTCATGTTTGTCTTAGTCCATTCTGGCAGCTAATACAGAATACCACAGACTGGGTGATAAACAATCGAAATTTATTTCACACTTCTGGAGGCCAGGAGATCTAAGATGAAGGCACTGGCTGATAAGAGCCTGCTTTCTCATAGACGGCAGTCTTCTCCCTGCTCCCTCACATGGTGGCAGGGGCACGGGAGCTCTCTGGAATCTCTTTATAAGGGCACTCATCTGGTTCACAAGGTCTCCACCCTCATGACCTAATCACCTTCCAAAGGCCAAATACCATCACATTTCAACATAGGAGTTGTAGGGGGAACACAAACATTCATTTTGTGGGCCACTTATTCATCCCTCCCTCTCCCTGGTCCCTGGTTATTTTTCATTCTGAGCTATGTACTGAGTTAAGTGGTTTTTCCTAGGGAAGAATATGAGTCCTGCACAGCAGAAAAGTGGAAAACTGTAGCTCGTAGCACCATTTTGGGAGGAGGACATTTGTGGTGACCTTGAAGTGGGAAAGGAACCCCCCTTCCCCCCTCCCCAGCAAGAACACAAAGCGGACTGAAATCCATCCCTTATGGCCAACTCAAAGGCCTCACTTGACTTCCTATAATCACCAACAGCCTCTGCAGGCAGTTCATTGTCTGGCCTGGTCACCATCGTGTGTCCCGCCTGTGTTACTGCCAATGCCAGTTTTGGAAGCATGGACTGTGGGATGCTCTGTGACGGTGTCTCCTCTGCACCCTGCCTTTGTGGGCTGACCGACCCTGTCAACTCTGCAATCTTCACTCACCCAGCCAGAGGCCCATGCATGGGGTGAGATGCCATTTAAGCTTCAGGGGGCGGTGGGGGGCGGGGGGCTGAGGGGAGAGTGTCATGTGTTTACAGAGGTGTGGAACGGTGCCAACTGAGGAATAATGTGGACTGTCACTATAAAGTGAAAAGGCAGGTTTTCCTATTTTATTAGTGAAGTGACTTTAAAGGCAGTTATCAGAGGGGAGACTTAGAAATGGCTAGAGCAAGTTTGTACAACTCTCAGCCCCCAGGCAGCAGGCATATGGCCCAGAACAAATTCGTGAACTTTGAAGTGGCCCAACATAAATTCGTAAACTTTCTTAAAACATTATGAGATTTTGGGAGGATTTCTTTTTTTGTTTTTTTAGTTCATCAGCTATTATTAATGTCAGTGTATTTTATGTGTGGCACATGGCAGTTCTTCCAGTGTGGCCAGGGAAGCCAAAAGGTTGGAGACCCCTGGTCTAGAGCACTACTAGTGGCATGGTAGTCATTGTGCATCCCCCTGAGAATGCATCTGAAAGATACACCAGTTTGTGTGTATGTTTTGCTATATTTCTTTTTTTTTTTTTAATATTTTTTTTTTTTTTTTTTTTTTTTTTTTTGACAGAGAGAGAGAGAGAGAGAGAGAGAGAGATACAGAGACAGAGAGAGAGATACAGAGACAGAGAGAGAACTGAACTGGGGGAGCTCCCAGTTCAGCATATGGTTCCGCACAGGTCGGGGCCGGGATTCGATCCCTGGTCCCCAGCGCTGCAAAGTGAGTGCTTAACCCACTGAGCCATCCCAGCTTCCCCCATTTTTTTTTTTTGCTCAACCCCTTGAGCTATCCTGGCATCCCCTTATATTTCTTAAAAGAAGTTGTTACTTATAGTTATATCTTATTTAGTCACTAAAATTATTTAGAATTACAGTGTTTCAGAGATAGCTGTGTTTAGTATAAGGAAATATTGGTGACTCATGGCCTAAATGAAATTCTTTTCTTTCTTTTTTTACTTTATTTTTTAAAGATTGATTTTACTTTTTCTGGCAGAGACAGACAGAGACAGAGAGAAGGGACAGGGCCCAGAGCAGTCTCCGTAGTTGTATGTCATCAATTTTTTTGACATGGTTTCACTCCACACAGGCGGGCATGGGACCATACAGGGAAGGAACCAGGCCAGGGGCCTCCCACATGGGAAGCACACCCCCACAAGCTGAGGGACAAACCCTGGGCTGGGGGCCCAGAGCCAGGACTTGATCCTAGGACTTCGGGGCTACAAGGTGAGCTCTTAACCTGAGCCATCCCTTCTTCCCCTCTATTTTTACTTTTAGATAGAAGTTTATAGAGGGTGAAAGCTCCCATGGCAGGTAACAGTAACTCGGGCATGCATTAGAGCGCCAGGCGAAACTGATGAAACCATCGCTGGCCTTCCTCTTGCCTAGTCTGTAGTGGCTCTTCTTGATACCCTCTCAGGTCACATTCTTGATGCTGTGCTATACGCAGCAGATGCAGAGTCGAACAAGAGGCAGTCAGTCCCTGTCATCGGGAGCTCAGCCCTGGTAGTAGAGATACTGTCAGTTACACATTGAGATAAAGGCTATACGTGAAGAGTTCCAGGTGTCCTGAGAGTTGGAAAGGAAGACCTACTTAGGTTGAGTTCAGGAAGAACCTTTCTGAGGAAATGACTGGTGAGCTGGAATCTGAACAATAAGTAGGGAAAAAGTATTGCCAGCACAGGGAAGAGGGTGTGCAGAGGCCTTTAAAGCAAGAAGTTCCTTGTATGAAAGGAATACAGAGAGGGGCTGTGTCCTTGGAGCTCAAAATGGAAGGAGGACAGCGGCATGGGACTGAACTACAGAGGTAAGGAGGGGACACACCGCCAGGACCATTAAGGTTTTTATTATAAAATTATACATGTAATGGAAGCTATTATTAACACATGGGGAAAAGATTTCAATAGTATTCAGTGAGCCTCCATTTCTTATAAAATTGCCATAATAATACTATATACCATAATGGAAATTGAAAGACTTGTACAGTATCTGACATCTAGTATGTTCTCAATATCTGCTAGTGGTGGGAGTAGTAGTAGTCATCTTTGTTGTTGTTGCTATTAACACGTTGCGTACGGCCAGGTTTAAAACCCTCATACCCCTCTCTTCCGGCAGGTATTTAAATGAGACCACGTTGAAATGAACTCTTCTCTTTAAAATGCTATTGCTTCCATATTATTTATAACTTTTCAATGAAATTTTTTGTACTTATGTAAATTTATCCATTGATAATATTTGCTCGTTATATATCAACCAAACCTCATTAATTAATTAAATCTTGCAAAAAATAAAAGGTCAAGTGTAAAAATGAGAATTCTCGTTACCTGTCCTTAATGCATGGCTCAGAAAAAACAAAAATTCTCGTGATCCGTATGCAGTGTGTTAATACGTTATTATGTATTTGAGGAATTTAAACAAATACAAGTAGGCAGAGGAGTAGAGTAATAAATAAACTATTTCATTAAATAAATGCAAGGGGAAGCCCGGATGGTACAGGGGGTTGCAGTCCCAGGGTCTGAGGATTGAGTTCCAGCCCTGGCCCATGTGGACCCATATGCTGAACTGGAATGTACCGCCGGTTTGGCCCCCAGCTCACGGGGACGTGCCTCCCATGTGGGAGGCCCCTGGCCCGGTTCCCATCCTGTGTCTCCCCGCATCCCCATGCCTACCTAGACAGATAAATAGATAGATGCAAGCATTTGTTCTAAGAATCAAAGACAGCAACCAAAAAAAAAATACATTTATTTAATTGTCTTTGTGATGAGAAAACTCAGAAAACCTAGCAGTAGAACTTGAATAATTTCATTCCTTTTCCTTCTGGGCATTTTTACTCTGTGTAATTATAAGCAGTTTGTATGTAAAAGTTAAGAAAGCAAACGTGGAGGTTGATGTGAATGGTCATTCGACATATTCAAAAATCCCTGATACATAATGATCAGCACATTTTGGATTACTCATTTTCTCAAGGAAAAGTTTTTGGAGACGTAACTTGTTTTGAAATAGGAAAATATTGCTAACCTGACCTGCCATGGTGATTCACTCTTTTCACATTTTGCTCCTGAAAGCAAACCAGGAAGCCAGATGTTTAGTTGCCTTAAGATGAAAGCGTCTCTTCAGAAATCCTGAATGAATGAAAAAGTGCTCCAGAATGGCCAGGTCTGTTTAGAGGTAGTCATGATCTGATTCAGGCAGAAGAATGTGGCTGTAAGAAGGTTGCTCATAGCAACAAAGTGCACTTGCAGATACATTCATTTTCTAAAATAAGCCTTCTCTAATAATAAGTGTGTGTGGAATTTTCCTGGTCACTGTACTGAGTGTTCTTTTCTTTCAGCAATTGTGTAGACCTACATCATGTTCCATTTGGTAGGCTTGTAACCTTTTGATCACTTCTATTTGCTTAAAAATCCTTCATTTCATATATATATATTTTTTTTTTAACCTATGAACACACTGTGTTGTTCTTTCTGTGAATTCAAACTTAAGGATGGAAAAATACTAGGAAAAAAGTTCTTAGTTCCTTCATATTTATAAGTATTACGATAAAACCAGTAATTTTTAACTGTCGTTGTAAAATTATGTAACTGCCAAATAGTTTTGGAAAAAACTTAGAATGTCATAATTAGAGATGAGCTCCACTATATCAAAATCATCCTTAAACTATTTTCTCTTTAAAATATTTTTCTGCCATCTCTGACACCCAGTGTTCTCTTTTAATGGCCTGTAAAGCCAGTGCAGTTCATGGAATTTACTGGAACAGAGTCCACTGATGCAATGATCTCTGGTAAATTTATCATCGGGCAAATACAATAGCTTCTTCTGTCACTCCTTCACTTATCTTGACTATGACTTCTGGGTTCTTCCAAAACATTTATTTTAACACAGTCAGTGACATTGGAGGAAGGTCATAGGACTAGAATTCTAATTGCTACTTGGGTGTGTGACCTCAGGCAAATCATTTAACCTCTCTGGGCCAAGTTTAACCAGTGAACTGAAGAAGTTGGACTCAGTTATCTATCAGGTCTCTTGCATGCCATTCTGGGATAATTACAATCACCATCTTGCTTTTGTGGACAAGGTTCAGACAGCATCATAGCTTATTTCTCTTCTAGCTACAAGGTGTTATTAAAGTTTTTGAATTGCATTAGAAACAATTGTTCATGTGGTAGTGCTGGAGCCAATTAGAGTTAATTTTGGACTCTCAGATGAAAACTGTAGTTCTTCTAGCCATAGCTATCTATCCTCTGTCTTAACATTCATTGTCATGTAACAAATATTTATTGACCTATGTACTGGGTACCAGGCATTCTTTTAGGCACTGAAATAGAATGTTTTATATAATACATTTATCTTAAACTTGGAAACTCTGTGTATTTTAATTATTTTTTATACTTTCAAACTAAGCTATTGATATTTAGAAGTGCACTCAAAATCCATGAAACTTACATAATCGTTCTCTAACTTTGTTTTGCTTAAGTAATTAAATAATATTTTCACTGCTAATAGGAATTCCAGTATAGGGGACACAAAACATAAATGTGTGGAGCAGGAAAGGCACAACCTTCAGTACTAAATTATTCTTTAATTTTCACTGCAACCTTATAATGCTAGTGAACATTTCAGTTTAGATTATGAAGGTGATTTACACAGTACGTATGTTATATGTGGTTCCTTTGGCTTCACTAATATTCATCAGTTTCTTAACATAGACCATATGGGACATATTTTACTTATAATCATTTCTAACTAGTCAATTTATTAATAGAAGATTGTATAATCTTTCCAAGGACAAAACTTCATTTTCCTGACTTTCGAGAGTTTTAGTCCTCCTTCCTCTACCCTGTCCTCCTGCCCTTCTTCCATGAACAAGTTCCATTACTTCCCCTTCTTTCCTAGGTTAACTTCTCCCCAGCGCTCCAATGATTCTAAATCATAAATGCCCAGGTTCCAACCGGCCAGTATTTTTACACACTTATAGAACAGCACAGACGTGTCTCACAATCAGAAGGCAACTGTAGAATACACTTGCTGAAAGTGATGTGATTTCAGTGTAGCCAAATTGATTAAGGAACCATTTTTTTCTTCCCCTGACTCATCTTTGTCTCCTTATCTTTAATTCATTGATAAACTTTGTCATTTCTAACATACTTTTACTCATAGTAACTCAGAAGTCAAAGCCCATAAAGATCCTGATGTAAACAAAGCCAGAAATCCAATACATTATGCCAGCAACTTAGAGAACTAACCAAAGTGTGACAAATTCTTTTAACTCTTAGAGTTGGGCCAAGGTCAAAAAGTTGGCTGTACAAGAATGAAATAGCTATTATGTAAATAAATGGTGGTGTTCACAGGCCAGCCAAAAGTTGAGGAGCTCCCTCCTTTATGTGGCAGTCTTGTCATTAAAAATTAAAAGTAGCATTCAGGACTTCTCTGACCCAACACTGCCGACCATATCCCCAACACTGAGAAAGTGCCTGGCACACAGTAGAGCTTCAGACGGTATTTGTTGAAAAACAAAATGCTTCTGACTTCATTAGCATCTGGTTAGAACTTCTTTGCACATTTCTTTATGTGGGAACTTTTACGTAAAATAATTAATTTAACATTAATGGGATAAAAGTTAGTGGAAAAAAAGATGTTCATAAAGGTTCTCTCTCTAAATAGAAAATCACTGTAACTTTTATTTCTATAGTAATATCTGACTCTTTTAAAGACTCAGTACTCTGTCAGAAGCAACAGAAGATCTAGTTGACCTATGGAAATTTACAGTTGAAAGATTTAGTGTGAGTTGGTCTCTTATTAACCAAAAAAAAAAAAAGAGAGAGAAAGAAAAAAGAAAGTAATTCAACTCCTTTATTTTGTTGTTTATATGCTAAGCACCTTCATGTTCTCAATTTATACCACTTACATATTAGCAGCTCCAGAAGGGAGGTATTGGAAACTCTATCCTCAGGCCCTAGAGAGGGACTTCCCTCTTTTACAAACCCGAAATCAGCCTGGAATTCTCTCTCCTCCACCCGTATCCTTCCAGACCCTTCTTCCATGGAGGTTCTTGCTTTCTTTCAGAATCACACATGTTCACAGGTCTGGTCTTTTTAATCTGATCTGGGGGAAAGATAAGGTACATCCACAGAAAGGAAGGAGCTAAACTTTGGCTCACATGAGCCCTCACTAGCCTGCCCCCTAGACCCGGGCCCCCTCTTTCCATTCCACTTGTCACTCCATCTCAACCTTCCTCGTGTCTCTCCCTCCTCCTAGTTACCATTCAACTTGCCATCCCCAAACCCCTGATTCTGCTCCTCACCTCTAGAAACTGGGGCCCTCAGAGAGGCCACTCCCAGCCCTGCCTTATGGAGCATACACCCCAGAATCACTGCAGTGACTAGCAGTGAACAAATTCTGGGCTCCAGTGAGGACAGGATCCCACTCCCAGGCCAGCCTCTGGCAGCACAAGAAAGTGGGTTCCTGCCATGCCATGGGGGGTGGGGGCTGGGGAGCTGGCATGCATTTTTCCCAGTGTTCTCTTGGCCTTGTATTAGTACTATGTTTCAAATCAGGTTTTGTGTACTAATCTGGAAACTGAATCCCCAGTGTAATCTTGTTTCCCTGGGAAAATGTTAAAGATTTGAAGAACTAATAAATGAACTTTTGAGACCATATATTAAATATATGGTCTCAAAAGTTCATTTATACATATAAATATATGTATAATATATTTAAATATTATATATTATATATTATATTATATATTATAAATATATAATATATATTATATATAAAAGTTCATTTATACATATAAATATATGTATAATATATTTAAATATTATATATTATACATTATATTATATATTATAAATATATAATATATATAATATATGTATAAATATATGTTATATATATATGTATATATGTATATATGTATATATATATATATATATCCTACAGCTGCTCAAAGGGCTATTAGTTTTAACTGAGAATTTTTACCTCGAAAAGCACTTTTTAATCATTTTAATTTGTATTATTTTTTCATTTAAACTTGAGTATTTTAGACACAGTACAGTTGCACAGAAAAACATAAATTTCAGATAAATATAATTCCATAAATCTACATATCAACATCTGTGTACCTACACTAAAGAAAGATTCTTTTCACACACATTTCTTTCTGGCGTGGCAACTAATATTTTAATCCATCTTTTCAAAGAATGTACTGAGCATTTTAATGTAGGGTAGCTGGTCAGCCTTAAACTTGTGGGATCAAAGCATGGCAAACAATATGTTTTGTGTGTTAGTGATTATTTTTGTTCAAATAAGAGGCCTGAAAAAAAAGAGAAGGTGTTCATTAGGAAACACATTTTTGCTTTTCAAGATATTAGAATATTTACTAAGCAGGTTTCCAGGACATTGAATGTTTAAGGTCATCCTTGAACCTATCTCCATATTTTTCTTGGTTAAACTTGACTAAATAAAATGTTTATTCAGAAATTGTATTGACTTGTGTGAAACCTGTGTCATACAGGTCCTTTAATCCACATTTTAAAGCTTTTTATGGAAAATGTTTGAACTTTTCTTAATGCATTATTTATATCTGAGTTAAGTAAGGGCTAAGAACTAAAATTGTTATTCTCTTGCTTACATCAGTAGTTTTGCATAAGTCTCTACTGAGAAATTTGAGACAGATTAATGAATAATAAATCTAAAGATAACCTTTTAAGACTATTGTAGAGCCAAGAAAATGAATATATAATTGTAATTTAAAAGCATGTGTGACTAAGACAGTCAAATGTGTTTCATATGGTATATGTTCCTTTCTAGTTTAATGCATTTGAATGATTACTTCCTACTTGCATTAAAATAGCATTATTGATTACTTTAAAAAAATGTTAATGATGTAAGGAAATACAACAGCTCACCATAAATGAACAGTTGAAAGACTGAAGTGTACCAGGACTTTAACCAAAAGACTAAGAAATTAAGACAGAGGTTCCTTGTTACAAATGTTTGTGTCAACTTTCTCACAGACTATTTTGCTGTTTGCTCTCTTTCAAATTATAATTAGGCAGACCATTCAAAAGACATGGTACATTTATCAAAAAGTAGAAACTTACCTAATAAATTGCAATTTTATTAAAACATCATGCTTTGCATTCCTGATATGCCACAAATTTCATGTGGAACAGAAATGTAAAACCTTGACCAGTTGGTTGCATGTGTATTTTGAAACCAGAAGGCTATCACTTAGTTTGTTTTTACATTATGAACTTTGATGTTTTTATAACTCACATAATCTTTTTATTGCAGAGTAGAAATGAAAACTCTTCAGTTTATAGCTTGAAAAATAATGAAGAACAAACATCCAAATAAGCACTTTAAAAAGTGACGAGTGAGAGTTGACTGGACATGCGAAACTGTTTTTAAAACTGCATTTCAAAGCTGTTGCCAGATTTCCTAGAGAGAAGGGCTCTTGTCTTTAGTTTGAAGCAGTATCAGCTAGACCACACGTACTGTCGGAAATAACGATATTCATAGATTTGAGTAGAAATACTTATTCTCCTTTATGCCTAATTTAAATGTCTTTGGGTCCATATTTAATATCTTAAAAGATCGTGGCTCTGTTTTTAAAGAGTTGAGGCAAGAATGTATTATCAGCCCAAAATCCTGATCAATATATTATAGCAGTATTTCTATTGAGGTTGAGCTAGCTATTTTAGGTTACTTTATTTCTTACTTTCCAAACTGTAAAGTGGTTATATGACTTGCATAAATAGACTTTTTTATGTCTCCATGTGTGTGTATATTTAGAGAGAAGAGAGACTCAGAATGACTCATTCTGAAGGGGGAGAGCAGTTTTTAACTTTTCAAATAGCTTTCCTTTCTCCTCTTCCCATTTTTTTTTCACTGAAACTTGCCAGTTACTATACATAAAAAGGGTTCCCTTTCTTTTAACTATCTCTGCTTGTTGCCAAGGTGTAAATCAGAATGCCCAAGTTTCTTTCTCCCCCTTCATAAACAAGACTCAATTCTGCTTCAGACACTTGGAGCCCTGCCAAAGTTGTCATGATGATGTCAGTTTACCAAGAATGTTCACATTTCTCATGCTGTGTTCCACATTCCCCTGAACTCAAGCAAATGTCCTTTTAGAGCTCATTGATGTTTTGGGGTTGGATTAAAAAAGCCTTCCTTGTTTTCAGTACTTCAAACTACCTTTTCAAAATCAATGACCCATTTTTAACAGCATGACAGTTTACAAGCCCACATGATACATTTTGTATTTGTTGATTAAGGAAACACAAAATGACCCAGCGTTTATCAGGTGGTGAGACCAGAAAGATTTGTTAATCTAATAAATTGAAATTTTATTAATTTAATATTCCCTCACTTGGCAAATAATCATTTTATTTTATATCTATGTAATAATATATTAATTTATAATTTATTGTTATACTGATTTTTTAACCTATTCTTGGAAAGAAATGCTTATATGTAGGTATTACTCAATGTACAGAATTCTTAGGCATCTTGCAACACTTCTTTGTTCTTGTCTAGCTGATTGGAAACCACTGTGCTATATAGATAATTATTTCTAATTGTTTAATAAATAATCTTGTCCTACAAACCATAGTAAACATTAGAAAAACCTGATAGTTTTTGAAGATTTAGAGAAATAGTTATAGTTGAAGTAAAATTTAACTTTGGTTATTCCCATCCTGGTAAACTTAATGGATTTCTCATTTATGAAGAAGTTATGAGGACCATGAAGAGTTCAGGTCTTCTAACATTTAATATGTGTTTAAGATCAATTTTATGGACTTTCAAAGAACAAAGATTCTAAATAAAACCTGTTCTATTTTATGTCTGCTATATTTGATCTACATATTCCTGTGTAATCTGAAACAATGTATTGAATTTTAGTTCTGAACAAATAGTCTGACTAAAATTTTACAAGATACCTGAACAATTCTAGACAGTTTAACTTCATGTTAGAAACATTGGACTAGACATGACAGATTGTGTGAAATATATTTGTCCTCAGATAGAATTCTTTGTAAATGCAGAACAGATATGTGTATGTTTGGATTTCTACAATTTATGTACATTAATTACCTAATTAACCTAAAAACCAAAATGCTAGTTAGTAGTTATTTATACTTTAAATATATTTGATTTTTTAATATCCTCTTATTTGAGTTGGTAAATTGCATGTTTACAAGGTGGGGGAGAGGGGTTTTCTTGAATATTAATTTTTTATTTAAAACTCTGTTTGACTTTCTAGGCTGATATTGGATATTCCTTACTTTTCATTTCTCATGATAATGTGAGGTATAAATAATTATTTTCAATCACCAAATTTTGATTCAACCAAAGTAATGGAACTTCTTGAAACAGATACTAGCCAAAACTAGAAGTATTTTTCCCATTGAACAGCATAAAGTATATCCTTTTGCTAATTTCTAGAGCACTTCCTTGTGGCTTTTTACAAAAGTTTCAACACAAGTTTAAACTAGGCAATTAAAATTAAGTTTGAGGAGAGATCCAAGATGGCGGCATGAGAGGAGAACGCCGATAACTGCCTGGGAAGGGCCTTGTGAACAGAGGGGAATCCACAGGGGAAACCCTGAGAAGAAACCTCAACTAAGAGAACCACACAACACGGAATAACACCCAAAGGTTAGAGAAAAAAGGGGAGAGCGGGCGAGGAAAAGGGAAGCAGTGGTTCGGGGACAGAGACTCGGAGCGCGGCCCGGGGCTGGCAAACACAAAGGGGGATTGGGGGACGACGGTCACAGTGGAGCTGGATCGAGGGCGGGCTGGAAGCCGAGACCTAGGGAGCGTGGAAGCCCCACAAGACTGTGGACAATTTATCATCTGATCTCAAGGGACAGCACGCAGTGCCCGAATCAGATCACAGAGCCTAAAGTGGAACAGGGACTGTGGAGCAGGGCGGCGGCACTTCCCGGCGGGCGGGGTGAGAGCAGGGCACCGGCCAACAGCAGCTCAGCACCCCTGATTTACGGAGGAGACTGACTGTGAGGGAGCGCCTTCTGAGGACAGGGCTCTTGGGGTGAGGGCTGGGGCTTGAGTGGGCGTAGCTGCACTGGACGTGCTTAGAGTGAATCCGGCGGTCTCAGCAGAGCCGGGAGCGTAGAGCGGCTGCCGCCCGAGCTACAGCCTGTGCGCGCAGGGCTTTCGGCGCCCCACCCACCGGGCCGCAGCGACACCGCTGCTTGCTTGCCAGCGTACAAGTGGGCTTTTGGTGCCCCGCTCACCAGGCCGCTGCGGCGGCTCTGCCTGCGCGGAAGTGTGTGGCTGGGCTCTCCACGCCCCGTCCACTTGGCCGCTGCGCATCACTGCGTGCGTGCACAGGGCTTTCAGTGCCCCGCCCACCGGGCCGCCCCGCAGAGCCACTGCCTGCTTGCCGGTGGCTTTTGGCACCCTGCTCGCCAGGCCGCCGCAGCACCGCTGCCTGTGCACGGGACCGTTCGGCGCCCTGCCCACCGGGCCACGGGAGCGCTGCTGCCTGCTCGCGAGCGCGCAGCTGGGCTTTTGGCGTCCCGCCCACCCGGCCTCTGGGGCGTTGCGGACCGCGCGCGCAACTGGGCTGCCTGCCGGGTCTCCGCAGTGTCATTGCCTGTGCGCGGGACTGGGAGGCCGACCAGGGCCTCTGCCAAGCCCCAGCCCATCCAAGTGCTGCCCTGCGGGCGTGGCTTACAGATACAATTGAAGGAGGGGCAGCCAGGAGGAGGAAAGA
>PVKE010033204.1:0-12526 GCA_004027555.1 Craseonycteris thonglongyai
CTTTATCAAGAGTAAATTAAGAAATCGGCTTATCGATGAGAACTTGGAATCGTGCCTAAAATTAAAAACAACATACAAACCTGACTTACCCTTACTTTCCAAGGAAATGCAAGGCCATTGTTCACATTAGTGGAGTATTTGTAGTTTTTTTTTTTAAGGATACCTTTTATATTATTTTAACTTGTTATATTTTTAAATAAATATTATCTTTATATAAGTTATGATACCAAGTTTTATTTAATGTACCGTTAGTTAAACTAAGACATATTTAGCAAAGGCAAGCTCAAGAATGTACTTTTAATCCTAATTATTTCCATAAAAATGTCTCTACTAAAGTAAAGCTTAAGTTTAAAAAAAATGGCTCTTTGAATAAACTTCAATTTTGTACTGTTTATATTTGGCTCTTTTGGATGACGAGTTTGTCGACCACTGGGTTAGTCGATGAAACCATTTGAGGTAACGTGTGTTTCGCCACAAGCACCACACAGAGCATGTGGAGAGCAAATTACAGACCGAAACGCCTGTGCTGTAATACCTGATTTAGCAATGAAGTGCCCCACAGAGGGAAGATAACTATGTGCACTTTACTTAGAAATGAAATCTAAAGATATCAATTTCTCCTACTTTCTTGAATAAAATACACCAAGCAGACACTTAATGAGTCAGGGTTACTATTACGAATATCAAAAACAGTACTGTGCTGAGCATGACAGCAACCTGCTCAGGAAACACCAAGGTAAATGAGCTGTTCTGTGCTTCTTTACATAGTCTCAGAGGGCTGTGTCTAAATTCCTAGACCAGTTAATCTGCCTTGTTAGAGCCATGTGAAAAATAAAACTGTAAGTGCTTTCTTTGCATGAAGGCCCAAGAGTATCTGCTGTAGGTGACAAGCATAAATTTAGATACAAGGATAAAACGACATCTATTTTGATTTTTTAAAAACTTAATGAAAGAACAATGCACACAGTTGATCCTCCACATCTGTGGATTCTCAATTCTGAATCAAAAATACTGTTTCCCATCTGCAGTTGGTTGAATCTGCGGATGCGAAACCCAAGGGATACTGAGGGCCAACTGTGTACTTATTGGGAAAAAAATCAGCATAAGTGGACCTGCACAGTTCAAACCTATGTTGTTCAAGGGTCAACTGTAGTTTGAAATGTCAAAAGTACTCACAAGGTTTATAAATGAAACAGCAGTCACTTGTACCTCATTCTCCATTTCTACTACATAGAGACAAATGCTTGCAATTTTTTTTTTTTTTTCTGGTATTTTCCCCTTACTTTTCTGTACCTTGGGTTCTCAAAGTGTAGTCCCTGGAATGCAATTCTTAGACACCACCTCAGATGGACTGAATCAGAGACTCTAAGCGTGGGGGCCCAATGACCTGTTTTAACAAGCCCCCCAGGTCATTCTAATGCTCAACAAAAGTCCTACCTGTTTTAAGTGATACATTTCTATAATGACTTCCTACTATAGATTATGAAAGTTTAACATACTTACACCCTGCTCACCAGCCCCATAATTCCTCTTTTTTATCCTTTCAACACAAGCTATATGAACAATTTTGATCATGTTAAAATTCAGTATTTTTTGTAATTATGTAAATATTTTTACAAGTATATATTTTTTTCTTCTGCAATTTGTTTCCTCTGAACTGAATAATTGCTACATTTTTTTTTTTTTAGTGAACTGCTTGCCCAGTTTCTATACTTATTTCTAGTCTATCCCTAACCTCGGAGAAAGAACCATGGATCTCTTCTCAGTACATACAGACATGCCATGTAATTAAAAAAAGAAAAAAATGGAAGTGGGCCACATGTTTTTTTCTTGGCAATATCCTTGTTGAAACTCTATATCCCTCTCTTCAAATCTATACAGGATGCTTTCTAGACTTTCTGGGCAGCTTCCACCTTGGAAGTTCCCCTCACCTTCCTCCTGGTAAATTCCTGCACCTCTGTTTCCTGGGTCCCCTGTCATCTTTCTTGGATAATCACTTTGTTTTGATGGAACACATATTCTAATAAGTAGCTTCTTAAGGTAGACCTCATGAAAAGTATGTACTTCACAGAAACTCTATGTCTATCTATTCTAATCTCACACTTCACTGGTAGTTTGGACATAAAATTCTAGGTGAAAAATAATTTTCTTCCATTGTGAAGGTATTGCTCCATTATCTTCTAGCTTTCAGTAAAGTCTGCAGTCATTCCGATTTTTGGTCCTTTATACTCTAGTCCCCACTTTCTGAACACTTATGAGTGTATTTCCTCTTAACTTTGATATTCTGAAATTTCATATTTTTTGATGTTGGCTATTTTCATTCTCTATGCTGGGTACTCATAGACCTGTTTAATCTAAAAACTTAAGTACTTCTGTTCTGGGAAACCTCAAATCTTTTCTTTGACAATTTTCTCACTTTCATTTGCTTTGTTCTTTCTGAATCTCTGATTCGTATATTGAATTTCCCAGACCAGTCCTCCAATTTTCTCTTCTCTTTCATTTTTCATGTTTTTGTTGTACTTTTTTGGGAGATTTCCTCAATCTTCCATGCAATCTTTGTATTCTATTTTTAACAAGGTTAATAATGGCTAAGAATACTCTGTCTTCTGTTCCTTTTATTTTATATTTTGTTATGTTGCACAGATGCAATATATTCTCCCTGCTATCATTTTGTAATGTTTTCATACTCACATTGCCTTATTTCCTTGTTTTTTTTTTTATTGTTTTGATCTTTCTTCAAACATCTGATAACCTTTGACTTTCTCCATATTTAAAAGGGAAGCATCTATTCACATTTAAGAGTGAAGCTCTGAAATGCTGTTTGTAAACTGTACATACGGACAAAATTGATAAACTAGTGGGCTTCCAGGGAGAGTTATTAGGCAGATTTCCTGGCAATTTCATCAGGAAATCGACAAACTTTAGTCCTGTGGGCATTTTCTCTTTGGTTGGATAATCCTCTTGATTTCTCACCTGAGACACTTATACTTGACCAATGGCATTCTGGAAGCTGAAAACAGAAGGAAGATTGGATGCCTCACCCTTCAGTCTGTGGATGTTTTAGTTAACCACCCTGTTTTCAGTTCTGGGCCTTACTTTAAACAGAAATTCCCAAATCCAGAGGCTCTCTGGCTCAGCTCCTCCAGAGGGAAACCTCCAGAACAGCCCCAGCATGGTGTGTTAGGTGAGGGGAAATGTTTAAATGGGTATAAATACTTTGATCCAATCCTCATACTCAGTCCCACCTCATACCCCCATCTTCACAAATATCTGGTGCCTCCAATTTCTGAGCCTCTCTAGGGTTTTACAATATGAGCTGGCTTGCTTTTTATTTTCTCAGTTTTATCCCTTTCCCTATTCAGGTTTAGATTTCAGTTTTCTCCTCTCTGCTAAATTGGTTAATAGTTATTTATCATTTATCTGCTTTCAAAACTTGTTGAGGTCTCTCAATTGTTGTTGTCTCCTCACCTGTTCTTTGTCCTTGGTGGTTTTATACCTTTGAAATAAAATTTTACACAGAGAACACCCAAAGTATATTTGAATCTGCAAAAATGAAACCCAGTCATTATTTTTTTTAAATATTTTATTGGGAAGCCGGGCTAGCTCAGTGGGTTAAGTACTTGCTTTACAGCCCGAGGGAACAAGGATCGAATCCCGGCCCTAGCCCATGTGGACCCATATGCTGAACTGGGGTGTGCTTCCTGTGCAGGAGGCGCCCATTTCAGTTCTCACCCTCCCCACCCCAGTTCGGCCCCTGGCTCAAGGGGGAGTGCCTCCCATGTGGAAGGCCCCAGCCCAGTTCCCGCCCTGCACAGCCCCCACCCACATGTGTGGAATGAAACCATGTGGAAAACCGATAACGTACAACTATGGAGACTGTTCTGGGCTCTTCCCATTCTCTCTGTCTCTATCAAAAACAGTAAAATAGATTAAAAGAAAAAATAACTGGATAATCTAAACAAACCAATCAATATTATGGAAATAAAAACTATCATACAGAACCTCCCCAAAAGAAAAAGTCCAGGACCAGATGGCCTCACTAACGAATTTTACCAGGCATTCAAAGAGAAACTAACACCTATCCTCCTCAAACTCTTCCAAAACACTGAAGAGGAGGCAATACTTCCTAACTCATTCTATGAAGCCAACATTACCTTGACACCAAAGCCTGGTAAGGGTAACACAAAAAAAGAAAACTACAGACCAATGTCTCTGATGAATACAGATGCAAAAATCCAAATCAAAATGTTACCAAGTAGAATATAACACATTAAAAGGATTATACATCATGATCAAGTGGGATTCATTCCAGGAGCAAAGGATGGTTCAACATACACAAAGAGGTCAAAGTGATACACCACATAAACAATATAGAACATATAAACCATATGATTATATCAATTAATGCAAAAAAAGCATTTGACAAGATACAACATTCATTTATGATCAAAACACTTAATAAAATGGGTATAGAAGGAAAGTACCTAACATAATAAAGGCCATATATGACAAACCCTTAGCTAATATTGTATTAAATGGTGAAAAACTGAAGCCTTGTCTTCTAAAATCAGAAACAAGACAGGGATGTCCCCTGTAACCACTGTTATTCAATATAGTACTGTAAGCCCTAGCCAGAGCAATCAGGCAAGAGAAAGAAACAAAGGGCATCCAAATTGGGAATGAAGAGTTAAGCTGTCACTTTTTGCAGATGATATGATTCTTTTTTTTTTTTTTAAGATTTATTTTATTGAGAGGAGAGAGAGAGAAGTGGTGAGGGCCCAGAGCAATCTCCATAGTTGTACATCATTAGTTGTGATGTGGTTTCATTCTACACAGGTAGATTTGGGGCTGCATGGGGCAAGAACCAAACTGGGAGCCTCTCCCATGGGAGGCAAGAACCTTTGCCACCCAGCCACCCCAGCTATTACCAGTTACACGACAGTTCAGCATATGGGGTTTGATGGGCTGGGGCCGGGGCTGGGAATCGAACCCCAGACCTTGTGATTGCAAGGCAAATGCTCAACCACGGAGCTATCCCAGCATCCCAACATGGTTCTTTATATAGAAAATCCTAAAAATACTACCAAAAAAAAAACAACTATTAAAAACAATAAATGAATACAGTAAAGTTGCAGGATATAAAATCACTGTACAAAAATCCATTGCATTCCTATATATGTACTAACAATGGAACTTCAGAAAAAAAAATGAAAAAGCAATACCTTTTGCAATTGCAACATAAACAATAAAACACCTAGGGACAAACTTAACAAAGGATGTGAAGAACTTACACACTGAAAACTGTAAGATACTATTAAAAGAAACTGAAGAAAACACAAAGTAGAAAAATATTCGTGTTCATGAATCCACATAGTTAAAATGGCCATATTACCCAAAGAAATATGCAGATTTAATGCAATCCTCAACAAAATCCCAATGACATTTTTTAAAGACATAGTCCTACAAATCATCAGATGGAATCACAAGACCCCAAAGAGCCAAAACAATTAATCCTACAAAAAAAGAACACTCCCTGACTTCAACTAATATTATAAAGCAAACAATCATCAAAATAGCATGGTATTGGCAGAAAAACTGACTCACAGACCAATGGAATACAATTGAAAACCCAGAAATAAACCCAAATTTATATGTGCAAATTATTTTCCACAAAGGAACCAAAAACATAAAATGGACAAAAGACAGCCCATTCAATAAATGGTGCTGGGAAAATTGGAAAGCCCCGTGCAAAAGAATGAATCTAGACTGTGATCTGTCACCATAGACCAATATTAACTCAAAATGGATCAAGATCTACACATGAGACCTGAAACAATTTTTTCCACAAATTTGAAAACACTTGTAAAGATATATGTACCCCTATGTACACTGTAGCATTATTCACAATAGCCAGCCATGGAAACAACCTAAGAGTCCTTCAATGAATGATTAAATAAACACGTGGCACATATATAATGGAGTACGAAAAAAAGATGAAATATTGCCAATTGAAACAACATGGATAGATCTTGAGAATATCATGCTAAGTGAAATAAGTCAGATAGGTAAGGATAACTACCATATGATTTCACCCATATGTGGGATATAAAACAGAAAGCAAAAAGTGAACAAACAAAATAAACAAACACAGATACATACAACAGAATGGTGGTTACCAAGAGGAAGGGGGATGAGGGTGAATGAAGAGGGTAAAGGGGGTCAAATATGTGGTGATGGAAGGAGAACTGACTCTGGGTGGTGAGCACACAATGGAGTATACACATGTGTTGCAAAGATGACCTGAAACTTATGTAATATTACTAACCAATGTTACCTCAATACATTTAAAATTTTTTAAGTTTTTTCCCAACGTGGATATTTAACCTGTCCAGTTGATTTACAAAAGACCGTTCTTTCCCCACAGCACCAGATCACCACCTTTTCATAAATCAGATAGCTGTATATATGTGGGTTTGTTTCTGTACTCTCTTCAGTTCCACTGATTTATTTACTTGTCATTTTTTTTATTTGTAATTGACACATAACAATATATTAGTTTCAAGTATACTATGTTACTTGTCACTTTTTAGCCTTTTTATTCTCTATGACTACTTTGCTTAGGAAATGAGTGGAGATAAGCTCTTTTTTCATCTGTAATTTTAAATTTGTAAGTCCTTAAGAACTCACCATTTATTGTGTGTTTTTAATGCAACTGCAAAGCATTATCACCTGGTCCTCTGCATGTAATCTCTACTTTTACAATGACAATTACTAAGCATGTAAATATTTAGAAAAATTGTCTATTAAATTTATAAAAGTGTTATTTGACAACTACATGTGAGCTCTCCAAGGCAGGTCCCGTATCTGTCTTGTTCAATGCTATCTTCAGTGCCGTATACAATCAATGCCTGCTACATAAAAGACATTCAATAAGTGTGTACTGAGTGAATAAGTATATTACTTTAAAGACTGTGGAGGTGGAATATAAAACTAAAAGTAATAAAGAAACAAAAACTCATGGGCAGTTTATAGTTTAGTGGTTACCTGAGGATAAGAGAATAGGGGGTTGGGGGAGTAGGAAAGGGGCTTCAAATATATGGTGATGGAAGGAGAGCTGAATCTGGGTGGTGAGCACATAATGTCATGCTTAGACAATATATTGTAGAAGTGTACACCTGAAACCTATGTAATTTTTACCAACCAATGTCACCCCAATAAATTTAACAATTAAAAATGATAAAAATCTTTAAAAAGATAGTGGAGCTAAAAGAACAATTTTAAAATGAAACTACAAATGACTCAAGTTAATCATCTCTAATACTATCCCCCCTCTAATTAGGAAAGCATTTACTCAATTGACCCATATTTTCAATATCAGGAGGCCATAATAAATACCAGACAGAATCAGGTCATAACAACTAAATGTTGAAGAAGTACATGCTGAACTAAAGCTCTTTTTTTAGTCCAATTTCTGTTTGTGGTAAGCACTATGTTGAAATGAATATGCAACAGATTTTAATAAAGGCTATCTCAGAGTTTCACCTTGGGAATCTCCTCCCTCACCCTTAGCTGTGCCTCTTCACCTTACTGATAAACAACATAACAGTAAAGCATGAAAAGAAAAGACAAATCAATTTAAAAATATATATAACTGTTAAAAAATAAGCCTGTAATCTTTAACAAAGACTTCATTTAAAAAAAACATAAGGTCTACTACTTCATAATTTTGTAGAAAATTGCTGCTGACAAGGGGGGAAAAAATGACTATTCTAAATAATAACAGAGAAAGGATTTATCCAGTTTCAAATAAGTTCAATCAAAGATAAATTAAAGGCATTATTGCTTTATATATATTTTTTCCCCCACTACTGTCGGACGCTTAAGGGCTGAATAATTTCCTCACCTGGTCACAGCATCCACCAGGAATGGTGCTGGAGGAGAGATCCGTGACATTACATCTCTATTACCATGTCCCTCCTTCTCCAAGGATGGTCCATTTCCTTTGAGTCCATTTGAAAGGACACCACTCTGCTGAGGGAGACATACAACATGGTGAGCAAAGGTGACAAAACCTACCCAACCATCAGCACTTCGGCTCTAAGTCTTTAATGATTATGGTAATAAGGAAATGATGTTGATGATCATGGTTACTTTGGTTTGCTTTTAACCATCCTTCCCCTCAGATATTTATTTTGTTTTATTTTTAGCATCCATAAGCATTTACAGAAAAGTTAAACCACTAGTTTGAAGCTATTACTAAGTTAGTTAACAGAGTTGATAATGATGTCATGTTTTTAAGGAAAAACAAGACCTAATAATTTGTTAAGATGTCACCCTGAAAGGGTAACCAATAGAAAAATTGCAAATATCATTAACTTACTGGCACAATCCACCGGGGTGTGATCATGGATGCTGAAGATACCTAAAATAAATTTTATGTATGTATTTATTTTTAGGGATCATTGACTTATTTTCATAATTCTACTCATAAAGCTTTCTAATACTCTGAAATGCATTGTGGAAGGGGGTAGTTCTTAACAGTCCCCTTGAGCTGACATGGACTTCTGAATCCAGGATCCTTTTCTACAACACACATGCCATATCTCATCACCTAAGAAACTATAGTAATTTTGAGAATCTCTTTAATCTAAAAATTTACTGTTTCAAGAATGCTACCACCACCGGTACTTTCAGTTCACTTAATAGAACTTTACCACACCATGCATCAATTTAACATCTTATTTTCTGAAATTTCAGTTCATTGCAAATAATCATAATTTTCTTGGTAGCATTCTGAACAATGGACTGTGGCTGATCCAAACAAATAGCACAAAACAAGTACACAGAAAACAAACATCTGTTTATATATAGGTCGTTCTCTAACTATCATGCATATGTGTATAAAACAGAAAATAAAACACTCATACAGCTCTTGCCTCATTAGAGCCTATGTTAGATTCATTTTAATGTTTACTTTTCTAGATCTTTTATGTGTAGAATAAAATCTAATGAACTCCCCTATTTTAAAGAAACGTAGACTAGCCCTTGCACTGATGGTCTTAGATTCTGATAAGAAAAAACTAATATAAGTTCAGGTTTTAATAAGTTTGGTAACCACCAGAAGAATAAAAATACAAAGCATGGAGATGCCAGGATAGCTGAATGGTTGAGTTCTTGCCTCGCAATTGCAAGGTCCAGGATTAAATTCCCAGCCCCAGGAAGGCTCGGTGGTAAAGGTTCCCACCCCACGTGACCCCACATCCACCTGTGTGGTTTGGCAGAAACAAGTCCTACAATGGCCATACTGACAGTAAATACAAATGGATTAAACTCAATCAGAGGATAGAGACTCTCAAATAAGATTTTAAAAGATCCAGCAAAATGTTCACAAAAAGTCCACTTAAAAGATACATAAAGGTTGAAAATAAAATGACAGAATATTATATCTAGGCAATACAAAAAAAAACTAAGATGTCAATTTTGTATCAATAAAAAGTGAAATTAAGAAAGAAAAAAGGGTAAAGAAGGCACTTTAAAGTGCTAAAAAGAACTTAGGAAAGTAAAATTATCAACATGTATGCACTGTAGAGTGCATCTTCAAAATATGCAAAACAACAACGGACAGATCAAACAACAGAGGCCCCTAGTTCAGTTCCCACCCCACACAGCCCCACATCCACCTGTGTGGAATGAGCCTATGTCACAGCTAGTGATGTGCCATTGTTGAGACTGCTCTGGGCCCTCACCCCTTCTCTCTCTCATACACCTTTTCTCAAACAATAAAATAAATCTTAAAAAAAAAAAAAAAAAAGAATACAGAAGACTTAATAGAGAACATTTAGTGATTCAAATAAAGATTAAAAAATAGATATACCAAGGGTGCCAAAAAAAAGTATACAAATTTGAAGGAAAAACCTGTATTATAATTGTAATACTCAATATATACTGATAACAGAAGATGAATAAAAGTCACATTTGACTTCTGCTCAGAGTGGTTACCATCAGTGTCTAGACACTTCTGATCACAGCAAATACTACTTGAGCAACATTGACCAGTGTTCACTTGTACCACTGCACATGCCGTTTCAATTTACCATGCATCTCAAACTTACGACGAGTGCACACAATTGTTAGGTATGCTGTAATTTCTATTGCAACTCACGCCTCCACTGTCAATGTACTTCCACAACGTTCTTGAATTTCAAATACCATTTCAAAGTGGTCTTGCACTCCTCGAATGACAACTGTGCTTCTGCCATTTTTTCTGACAGTCCTACCTGTCACATGGTGATGCTAGCATTCATTTGATTAATGCCATCTTTTGAGTGAACATCATACTATATATTGTCACCATAATTCAATTCAACTTCGAAGAGTAACACATAGATAACATCTCTTAAAATGTGTATACAGGTTTTTCCACCTTCCAGGATAGGATATCAAGTTCATGAAAAGGGAAAAGATATTTTTCAAATGCCAGTTTTCTCCAAAATAATCTATAAATTTAATATGGAATCCATTAAAGTATAGGAGGATTTTTGAGGGAAAATCTGACATACTGATGCTAAAATTTATAAGTAAAGATATACTAGATATTAAATAATTTCAAACCCAGATAAATAAAATCACAAGAGTACTAGAGCCAAAAAGGGAGGGCTGGCCCAATGGTTTATTTGAACAAAAGTACTGCATACAGTGACAGTGTGGATGTGTGGGACAAGGATGATTCATGTCCCAGACATCTGGGACAGAGGGGAATGGCATAAGATTTCATCATGGGGAAGCCAGGATGGCTCAGCAGGTTAAGCGCTCACTTTGTAGCCCAGGGGACGGAGGATTAAATCCTGGCCCCAGCCCAGGCAGACCCAAGTGGAGGCCCCAGTTTGGTTCTTGCCGGGGCAAGCTTCCCAGGTGGGAGGCCCCTGGTTCACATGGGCGTGCCTTCCATGCAGGAGCCCTCCACCCCCCCACCCCTGTCCCAGGACCCACCCTGTGTGGCCTCCGCCCACCTGTGTGGAATAAAAACTGATAACATGCAACCATGGAGACTGCTCTGAGCCTTCCCCCTTCCCCTTCTCTCTGTCTCTGCGAAAAACAATAAATCTTAAAAAACAAAGAGATTTCATCATGCTACTCAAAATGGCATGCAATTTAAAACAGTTGACTGTGGGTAACTGAAACAATGGATAACTGAAACCACAGACAAGCGAAGACTACTAAATTATATACAAATGTCAAATTCTAATGTTGTATACCTGAACTATATATAATTTTGCATACCACTAAAATAAAAACTAAATAGAAACAACAAAAATAACAACATAGGAGAGGGGCCTATGAAACAGAATAGAAAGATTAGCAACAAATCGATTGGAAAAGAATGCATTGTTTAGTAAATAATAGTGGGAAAATTGGCTCTTTATAAGGATAAATACATACATAGATGAGTCATATTAAAACCACAATTGACATTCCCAAACTATAAGGAGGAAAACTGAAGAATGTGTGAGGTCAGATTAAAGGTTTCTGTTTAATGAAGGATGTACACCTATTTTACTTATCCATGTCCCCAGTGATAGACATAGGTTGCCTCAATCTCTTTGCTAGCTACCAGAAATGAACTGTGATAAAAATTACTCAGATTTGTTAATATACAGATTAGGAGAAAATATTTTTAATATTTAAGACTGACATGGAATTAATATCTAGACTATACAAGAAACTCATGAAATCAGCAAGAAAAAGACAGAAAACCCAGTAGAAAAATTGGCAAAAGATATAAATAGGTGACTCATTCAAGGAGGAAACCTAAATCAGCATTAAAATAATAGAGCAGATATAACATTTAACTCATGAAATTTGGAACAATAAGACCAACCAATAAAGATGGAAGATATTAGAAAATCAGATAAAGTGCAGGTTAAAGAAGAATGTGAATGAAGTGGGAACAAATGTGCACTGCTGATAGGTCTATAAACTGTTGGAGCCATTTTGAGAACAATGAGCAATACCTAGTATAATTCAATATTCACATAACATGCAACCCAGCAATCCTGCTGTGAGTATATATCCCAAACTCTCTCCCAGTTCCTTAAAAGAGATATGAATAAAGATGTTTATATAAATAAATGTATGACAGGTTGCCTGTAAAATGGGTGCCTCAGGGGAACAGGGGAATGGAAGTGGAGAATGGAAGATAAAGGGAAATAAAACAAAACAAACAAAAGAGAAGCTCTGCAGGGACCTAAGAAGACAGTCGGCCATGGACTGAGAGGTATGATTAACAATGTGGACACCTGACATTTTATTAAAATGAGTATTATCCTATTGATCTTAGAGATATCTTATCACAAATTTATTTTGTATGTAATACTAGTAGTTCCTCAACTAAAAGAAATCTTAGTGCTTTCCAGAGCTTTATTTCTCATTTAGCAATAAATAGCCCTGCTCTAACTTGTAGATTCTGCCTTTGTTCCTCTCTGAGAAGATGGAATTTATAATTTGGACATTCCTTAAGAATTATAAC
>PVKE010033205.1:0-18042 GCA_004027555.1 Craseonycteris thonglongyai
CTTCAGTGCATAGTTATTTCTATTTTACTTTTTGACAGATAGAGAGAGAGACAGAGACAGAGACTGTTAGAGAACCGAACTGTGGGAACTCCCCAGTTCAGCACGTGGGTCCTGCCTGGGCCGGAGCCGGGATTCGATCCTCGGTCCTCATGGCCTCAAAGCGAGCACTCAACCCGCTGAGCCGTCCCGGCTTTCCCCAAATTATTTAATTTTAAAATAAAATGTTTCATTTAAAATAGCGGTTTTATTTAGAAATCTACGGCCAAGAACATGAACAGCTAGAAACATTAACGCAAGTCATTTAATCTGAATTACAAGTTTTTGTATATCTTCCCTGCAAATTCCCTAAGGATAAAGAATATGCACAATTTAATTCATATATTTATGAAACACTATTCTGTGCCAACATGAATTTTTATTAAATATATGAATTAATGTTTTGTTACCATTTCTTCTCTTACCTGTCTTCTCCTTTGATTGATTAAATTACTCTACCTAGCTTAAATTCCCAAAGTAATTGTCTAACACCCAGAGCTTGTGCCTCTTGTCCTTCGTATGCCTCAGAATACTGGCCATAAGTCTAATGCTGCAATGCCACTTCTTTTGGACACCCCTGAACTTTGCAAAATACCTACCTACAGCAGAATATCTTCTTTGACTAGAGAGTAGCTCTGCTTCATTTAGCAACGGAAGTTGGTATTTGTAAGGTTGCTAAGTGTGGGAGGTCAAGTATTGCAGAGCTAGGATTATGTACTATTACCAAGACATAAAAGGGAAAATCCTAAGTGTGTTAATGTTAAACTTATCATGCTTGCTTTTACTTTAAGTTCCTGTGATTCATTTCTTTTGGGAGCCATTCCAAGCATTTTTAATAACAAAATAGCACACAGAGTGACTATACAATATGTAGAACCTCTTGTACTTTCTTAATATGTCCCCCAACCTTAAGTTTACAAGTCTATATCCAAGTTTCCCATATAGTCACCTGTCATGATAAATGTTTTAAAGAGGCTTTTAATATATGAATTAATGTTTATATGAACTTTGTGTATTAATACTATAAATTTTTATTTCCAATAATATTACAAAACTTTTACTCTATGTTAATAATGAGTACTATAATAAACACTTTATAAAGCATTATTTAAATCTAATAAAACCCAGGTATTAACCAAGTACTAATATTTTTCAACATATCGTCCAAAAAGAAGTTTCACAAATTTTTCAGAAATACTGTGTAACCCTGGCTGACAAGGGAGAATATGCTTTTAATTACCCTAAGATATATATTTTTAAGTAGCATAATTTCCCTTACCATTGCTTTTTCAGTTTGGCTATATTGTATATACTAAGCAAAACTAAGGTAAACTGACAGGTTAAAAGCTAGATGATTCTCTAAAGCAGGAGTGTCAAACTGGTGGCCTGTGGGCTGCATGTGGTCCCCGAGGTCATTTTTTGTGGCCCACAATGCTCTGAAATAAAATGAAAATAAAAAAAATTGTTATGAAGAAAATAGGGCTTAAGGGAGATCAAGGCAATACCGTACACACAATTCCCTCGTTAACCCTTTAACTACTGAAGACAAGTATACACGTGGCCCAGTGCCTTTCCTGGGGGCCTATGGATGTGTATAAACGTGCTGACTCGGTTCTGGCGAAGTTTGGAAGTGATATGTTTGCCACTGTCAATGTCACAAATTTTATGCTATTTGGGGAATACGTACTTGTGTGAGCAACTATTTTCATCCACGAAATTAAATAAAATGGCATACAAATCAAGGTTAACTGATACGCATCTATTTGCCTTAATGAAGAGTGTCTGTTCTCAGTCTTTGAACCCAGATATTGGGAAACAAGTAGGAGGAAAGTGCTGGCAAGTTTCGGGTAAAAAGATTAATTTTAGTTTTATAAATACATTAAATAAAATAAATGCTTAAATAAAAGCAATTATATAGTGTTTTAATTATCCTATCCATATTCCTGAATCCTCACTTCAGAATATAAATTTAACAAAATTTGTAAATGTGATGTGGCCCGCGTGAATCGTGCCTGTTGCACCAAATGGTCCATGCTTTAATTGAATTTGACACCCCTGCTTTAAAGCATGTAACTTCTTATGTCTCTGGCCAAATATATTAGAGAAAACATAGTACATCTTAAGATGTCATTAAATTGAAATTTGTGTCTAATTTGAGCAAATGAGTTGCTTAAAGTATTCCAAGGTGATTTTAAATACTTGAAAGACTAAAGAACACCTTCAAATTTTTCAGAATCATTAATGTTAATACATGTCCTAATCACAATTTTAAAATAAATTCACTAAAATCAATTTAAAAAAATCCTTCATGAAGTGTGAATATTTGAAGATAACAATGTTTCAATAACTATTCATACTTTACACTAACTTTAATCTTTTCATATCTAAATTTGGTTAGATATTTTCAGATTATCAACCTGTGTGAATATGGCATATGGAAGTGAAACAAATTGTGCTTATTCATGCTTTCTTATTCAGTAAACTAAATGAGGAAAACCTTAAGTCAAATATAGCATATCAAGTCATGTCCAGAATCACAGTAAAAGTAACGGATCACAGGTGAAAATTATAGCTGTCTTTAATCTATGTGTTTGTTCATTTTTGTCTATATCACAGCATTAGTAAGCATTGAGAACAGTGCTACTGAATAGAACTTTTACACAAAAGCCATGAACAAGACGATGTTTGCTATGCGAACATTTTGCAAATGAAAATACCATACGAGTGAGTATGCCTGTAGCGTCAAATTTGTACACTGTCAGCAAGTGACTTAACATTTAATACCAGGTAACTGCTTTCATATGGAGCTTGATATAAAAATGTTCTCCAAGAGAAGATGGCACCTGCAAAAGTATCTTTATCAATCAACACTCCTGCTAGGGACATTTCCAGGTATGGCTAAGGTAGCAGTCGATCAAAAAGGTTCCAGAAAAACTGTGTAACAGCCTGTGGACAAGGACTGAAACTTCTCCACCCCTGACTCACTCCTCTCTGGAAACTTGATATTGTCCTGCATACGAGCAAACATTGCAATGAGCAGCTGGGTTTAGTACACTCAATTTGTCCAGCCAGTTGTCCATTCTCGGTCATCCTATCCCTCTCTCCCAAGGATGAGGACAGCGACATCCTCCTCCCCCTTCCTTCTCATCCTCTTTGGTGCCTTCAGCCAGGAGGCAGGAGTGACCCACAGCAGCTGACCCAGAACAGGCACTGACTGTCTCTCCAACAACCCAGGGACACACCATGGGCCCAGAGGCCTGTTTACAGCACAGCAGTGACAAGCAGGAGGTAGCCCCTGCGACTCTCAACTGCCTCCCTGACCACCACAACTAAGGCCCGTCACCCAGAAAAGCTGTCGCCACCAAATGGCAGAAGAATCTAGAGTTGTCAAATCATCTTCGTGATCAACTCAAATTACATCAACTCAAACTACATCAACTCTGGTGGGCTGGGGCGGCGGGTGGAGCAGGTGAAGGAAGAATAGGGTATGGACATCACACCTAGGGCCCCAATCTGGGAGGAAAGGTGCCAACTCATCCCTCAAAATGGCTGCAGCAGTGACGCACCTGTGTAAGAAACTCCTTCCCAATCTCGCTATGGCCGGCAGGAAGTGAGGTTCTCAGAAGAACCGCCAGAAGTGTACCGCAACTTCAAGTCCCAGGTGGCCAAAGAAAAGTCCCTGGTGAGAAAATGAATTCCACTAGGAGATTTCTGGCCCAATTCCGAGAAAAGTGGGAGTGACAGAAAGAGTCTAGTACCTTTGGTCTAGGCTGCGGGGACAGCCAAGATTCCAGGAAGCAGGAGAGACAAAGACAGTAGGAACTACCCGCCTCCTGTAGCAGCACTCATAACAGCCTCCCCTATAGCTTTCACCAGTCACCAACTGGAGAACATTATGGGACTCATTCCTCTGAAGGTGAGGCCGATGGAGGAAACAGTCTTAGCCGCACACCCTAAAGCGAGCTGGCGCACAGGTTGTGTGCACGCCGTGGAGGCGGGCAGGTGTCCCCACGATGCTCATTCCTGCCGGGGCACTGCTGGATCCTCAGTGCCAATGGGCATGTGATTCCTCGTGGAGTTCACCCTAATCGCTGGTGGGAAAGAGGCACTAGTGGGAGACTGGAAAGGCAATCGTGGGAGCAGTGAGCAGAGCCAGGGAGCTCAGCCCATAGCTGGGCGTCAGGTTAGGGATGTCAGGCAGGATTGCCTCTTTCTGAAGGCCTTCTGGAGGAAACAGCAAATTAGGCAGCAGGGGGGACTCCGGATCACTCCAGGTTAGGTTTCATTTCTGTTTTCTCTGTTCTACCAAAGCCACTTCCATTTCCTCCTCAAACACTCAGAGGCCAAAAGTCCCCAGCTGAAAATTCATGGTTCTAATCTAGACTTTCATTCGTTTTCCATCCATGTGGGGAGCCTGGGATGGAAAATTTGTGACAGGGCATTTTGTGGGATAGCTAGTTGGTAAATTGACTTAAACCCCATCCAGATACGCACTTCGAAAAGGGGTAAATCAGATATCCTGAACTTGAAGCCCCAATGTCTGATAAACTTGAGCTGATCACATTTTCTCTACTGTGAGTAGTCTCTACCAAAAAATTGCTACATTGAGGGCTGTCATTCTAACCTCAGTGGTAAAGTAGTAGTAGCCTGAAAAAGCAAGACTCTAAGTTTTCATCTAAATGGGCCAAAAAGTGTCTGACAAAGTGAGAGAATAGTTTTAGGTGAGTCACAGGTGAATCAATTATCTTACTCCATACTCCCCCATCAACCAGAGTCAGGGAAGTTTCATGTTTGCCCAATGTAAGGCACCTATGAGGTTAAAATCAGAGGTTTTAATTACAGTGGGGTTACATAGATACACACATTATTGATGAACATGCAGAGAATATGGATTTTCAGTTTAGAGCAGAGTAATAGGCTGCATGTTTACCTACTGATACGTTCGAGGGTATGTTGATTTTGGAAACTATGTTAAATATATGTAAGTTACTGTAGGGCAAGCCTGGGCAGACTTTTTCAGTGCAAGGGCTTGACTCAAAGTGTTTCAGTCCACTAATTATTATTCAGGCAGTTAACCCAAACTTGCTTGGCAGTCCATCGGTAGACCACAATTTACTTCTTGCCGAGCCCTGATGTAGGGTATAGTCACTCAAGACCACTTATCCCACATATGTTAGCATTAGCTGTCTTTTAAGATCATAAAATTCCTGGAAACAAATATCATACCACACATATTTGAAGGACTGGTTATAAATTCTGTTTCTCTTTCAATGTCTGGAAGAATACCGTCCACATACTTTTATTTAACAGTAAATATATGTTAAATTGTATTGACTCTTCCACAGAGCCTAGAACAGTTAATTTTTTTTAAAGATTTATTTTTATTGTTTTTACAGAGAGAGAGAGAGAGAGAGAGAGAGAGAGAGAGAGAGAGAGAGAAGGGGGATGGCCTCGAACAGTCTCCATAGTCGTATATCATTGGTTTTTCCACATAGTTTTACTCCATAGGTGGGCACGTGGCTGCACAGGGCGGGAGTCTCACCTTGGTGAGAACTGAACTGTAGGTACTCCCCAGTTCAGCATATGGGTCCACATGAGCCAGGGCCGGGATTCGATCCTCGGTCCCTGGGGCTGCGAAGTGAGTGCTTAACCCACAGTGCCATCCCAGTTTCCCCAGTTAATTTTTTTAACACAAAATATTTACCTATATTTTAGTAACTCTATAAGGATGTAAACATTTTTCACTCTTCTGCTTTCTTCCACATCATTTATGACACTGTAGTTCATCTATTTAATTTTCTGAAGTAAAATATAATTGTGTCGTAAACCATCAGTGGTGAATAGCGTTTTTTTTTTAGGTTTTGGTAAACCTAATTGCACATTTCTAAAGAAGTAAATTACTTGCATTTAAGTTTTTAGAAAGGCTATCCAGATAGTATCCAGCCATGTGATAGGAAAAACAGGCATTTATGACTGTTTTTTTTTCTTTTTTCAGACAGTCCTTGTATATAACTATTAATGTGTATAATCTCTTCCCAGATCAAGTATTCTGTATTTTAATAGTTGTCATATTTATTCTTCAGAAGATGAACCATCTTCTCAAACTGTTTCAAGCTAGTCTCAAAGAGAACAATGAGGAGAACACAAGAGACTCCAAGTAAGAAAGGTGTAGAGAAAAAGAATTAGAGAAAGTTAAGAACTATGTGACTTGAGTCTTGGAATGCTTTCTGACACGTAGGAGACCACTGCCCTGAAAACAGAGCTGGGTAATGGTTAGCCTCCTGACAAGATAGTATAAACAACCCTCAAGGAACCTGAAAGAAGAAAGTATCTAAATATGAAAGGACACGACAAGTACTTTCTGATTAGGGGAACAGGGTCTTGGAATGGATTCATGGTTTCCCAGGAGAATTTGTGCAGAAGCAAAAACAAATGCTGGAGAACTTTTTATGAAGCTTAAAGGGAATCTTAAAGTCTCTAATTTTGTTTCTACGGAAACAGAATATACTCCTATTCCTGTTTTCTTGATTATGTTTTTTGATGATTGTTAGCACATATGTAATCCTATTAATGTAAAATAAATAAAAACCAGCAGTGAGGAGAGCTCTTTGCTCGATGCCTCGAAGAGCTCTAGCCCTCTGTTCAGCTTGATTTTTCAAGACATTCCTGGTGGCAGGGTTGTCTCTGCATCTCCAATTCACAACAGAAAGGTGCTTAGTTTTTTTTCTTCCCTACCAACTATCTTTTAATAAAGATTATAGCCTGCTTCACAGGGGTCCCAAATCATACTTCATTCAGAGTTTCAATGAATCTTCTTTATAGGCATTTACTGAATTAAGCAATGTGTCAAAAAGATAAGGTGAATACTTGAGCACCTAATAAGCACGAGCCACTTTATATATGTTAATTCATTCATATAATGATGCATTTTATAAATAATAATATTAGTTAAGAGTAGCTAAAGCTGCTCCATAAGATCACACGGAATGTTACTAAGCCAAAATTCAGACCCAACTTTGTATTCTCCAAAGCTTTTCATTTCCCTGAATACCTCACTGACACTCTCCCATGTAACAATTTGCTACTCAGTAGGTTAAATGTTGAATGAATGACTATCACACTACCTTCAATTTAAATTGAATTAAGTGGTCTGCGTAATACAATCATGACAAAAATATCATCAATCTTGTCATTTTGATACTATATTTCATCAAATCTATAATTTCATCAGTTGCAAGATATACCATCATTGTTTTATGTACCACCTAGAAAGAAGAAATACTGCCTATTGCCTGTAATATACCATAGATTGTATGATGCATCCCAATGATGTTAAAGTGTAAAAATATTTATGTAGGGAAAGCTGGAATGGCTCAGCAGGTTAAGCGCTCACTTTGCAGCCTTGGGGACCAAGGATTGAATCCTGGCCCCAGCCTGTGCGGACCCATATGCTGAACTGGGGAGTGCTCCCAGTTCGGTTCTTGCTAGGGTGAGATCCTGGCCCAGCTCCTGCCCTGTGCAACCCTGTACCCGCCTGTGGAATGACACTATGTGGAAAAACCAATGTGCAACTATGGAGACTGCTCTGGGCCCTCCCCCTTCTCTCTGTCTCTGTCTCTGTATCTCTCTCTCTTTGTCAAAAACAAGAAAAATAGATCTTAAAAAAATTATTTTAACTATTTTGAAAGGGAGGAAAGGATTAACTTCAGTATTAGTGCTTAGTATCTTTGGGTTTTTAGTTTCATTTATTTTCAGTTTGTTTCTTTATATTAGGAAATTCCCAAAACTAAATAATTGTACTATTGAAACATTTTTATGCAAATCCTGGATTTATTTTCTTATCCATTGCTTCTAATGACATTGTGATTCAGAGTTCAAAGTGTTCTGAATTTAGAGTAAAGTATATCTGATTCCAGTTCAGCTCCAAATAAACACACTTTTTATGGGTAACTCCTTGAGAATCCTGTGGTAGAAAAGTGCTTTAAGTAATAGGTGCTATAATCAGATTTTCCAGGTCATTTGCTAAAAGTATTCTTAAAATTTTATTTACAGTAGATTTCATTGTATTTCCCTTATACCTGGAGAAGAAATTTTCTCATTTTTAAAATCTAGAGTAAATTTTTAAAAATTACAGAGTTCAGTAAATTGATGTAGACTGTTGAGACCAGCCTATAGAGCAAGCTTGTCCAACCTATAGCCCACGGTACATGTGACCCAACACAAATTTGTAAACTTTCTTAAAACATTATAAAATTTTTTGTGACTTTTGTTTTTTACCTCATCAGCTAGCATTGGTGTTAGTGTATTTTGTTTGTGGCCCAAGATAATTCTTCTTCCATTGTGGCCCAGCAAAGCCAAAAGGTTGGACACCCTTGCTACAAAGCATTATAAAATGATTATGTACTAAAATATCTAGAACAATCTTTTGGAGTTCACATTAGGCCTGTATTTAAGGACTGATAATGAGGATCATGTCTGCATAATGTTGTGGAAAGTGCACCTTGGTTGCTTGACCCATGCACCTTGAGGTTTAGGCTTTTCTCTATCTGATTTACCCTGCCTAAGTCACAGTGCACTAAAGAAATGACGTAGTACATGCAGAAACACTTGTACACAGTTGAGCTTATGGATATGTGGTTTGTTTGTTTTTTATTTGTTTGTTTGTTTCTTTTTCCATTGTGGCACTTTACAAAAGATGTGAAGTTCATGAAATATTGCTTATAATTTTTTTAAGAAGCTTATGCTCTTATTGAAAATTTAAAAGATGTAGTATGTTCCAGTATACTCATTGATGATAGATTGATAGAACCCATGCATCAGTTACCCTGAATATATTGAGAGTATACTGTGCATACACTATGACTAGAAAGAAGAGTATGTGCATCTTTGAAAGATTTGAGGTACTCTGTGTTCTCTAACTCTAAAAGGTGCTTTTAAATCTCAACTGTGTTTAGCACTTGGCATGTTCCCATCTAATGCCTCTTAATGAAAGGATAGTTTGGGAAATTATTAAATAAATCCTTGTAAAATCTGTCTCACAGAGCAGTTATGTAAATAAGGGTCACTCCTCAGTGGAGGACTACTTTAAGTACAAATTTAAGGATAGGCTCTTCCTCTTTCTTATAGAATTAATATACTTTCACTTTAACTTGATATTCAAAACAGTGCTATAATTGTATATAGGTCCACTGGTGTGGTCCAAGAGAAATTAACCAAAGATGCTCTTAAGAATAAAGACAGGGGATGCTAGGATAGCCAGTGGTGGAACTGCTTGCCTCTGAATCGCAAGGTCTAGGGTTCAATTTCTGGCCCCAGCCCATGCAAACCCTTGCACTCTACTGCAACAAATCTGATAACTACTGGGATGGTTCAGTGGTGAAGGTTCTTGCTAACCATGTAGGAGGCCCCCAGTTTAATTTCCACTCCCCATGGCTCCATATCCACCTGGGTGAAATGAAACTGTCACAACTAGTGATGTACAACTATGGAGACTGCAGAAGCTGGGATGGCTCAGTGGATTAAGCACACACTTTGCAGCCCTAGGGACAAAAGATCAAATCCTGGCCCCAGCCCATGCATATCCATATGCTTACCTGGTGTGTGCTTCTCATGTGGGAGGTCCCCAGTTTGGTTCTTGCCCCCTTTGGGGCCCCTGGCTTGAGGGGGCATTCCTCACTTGCAAGAGACCTCCAGCCCAGTTCACGCCCTGCACAGCGTCCACACATCTGTGATGGGAGGAAACCATGTTGAAAAACTGATGATGTACATCAATGGAGACTGCTCTGGGCCCTCCCCCTTTTCTCTGTTTCTCTCTGCTTCTCTCTGTCTTTCAAAAATAAAATAAATATATATATATTTAATGATGGAGGGGAAAGCTGGGATGGCTCAGCGGGTTGAGTGCTCACTTTGGGGCCCCGGGGACTGAGGATCAAATCCCGTCCCCGGCCCGTGCAGACCCACGTGCTGAACTGGGATGTGCCCCCAGTTCAGTTCTTGCTGGGACCTATGTGGGAGGCTCCCAGCCCAGTTCTTGCCCTGCGCAGCCCTGTGCCTGCCTGTGGAGTGAATCTATATGGAAAACTAATGTCAACTGTGGATGCTGCTCTGGGTCCTCCCCCTTCTCTCTGTCTTTCTCTGTCTCTGTTTCTCTCTGTCAAAAATCAATAAAATAAACCTTTAAAAAAAATGATGGAGACTGCTCTGGGCCCTCCACCTCTCTCTCTCTCTCTCTCTCTCTCTCTCTCTCTCTCTCTCTCTCTCTCTCTCTCTCTCTCTCAAGCAACAATAAAAGATTAACCTTTTTAGTGTGACAGGCCCATATAGCGGTTTTTGCATTTTGGGTGAAAAGTGTGCCATGCCAATATATTGGCTCATACATAAACCATAGTTGAAAATGCTATACTTTATTATATATTTTTTTGTATGATGTATGGATATTGTCCTATATAAAGTGAATTCTCTGCTTTGTATAACACGGTTTTCTTATTTTTTTTTTTTTATTAATTCTAAATACTTGTCATGAAGCATAAGTCTTACTGTAATTTTGACGTTGATTTCTTTAGGTGCTGGGAAGCTCAGCCTAATCCTACCCTTGGTTTTCACTGAGTGGTCATTCCAATATGAAAAGCCACTGAAAAGCTAATAATCTGTTTAATTCTGCAATCTCATGAATGTGTAATGATGAATTGGTTTTGATAAAAAAAAACAACTGCTCAGACTTGGGTGATATGATGCAAATGAAAGCATTGCTTTGTGATTATTTTGGTTTCTCTTGCCATCCTTCTGAGCTAATCATTAGAGCCCTGTGGAATGTGATTATGGTATATTGTCAGTAGTTCTCTGTGTGATAGGGCTTTGTTCTTTTTCTTCCCTTGAGATAGTGAAAAATTTGTCGATAGAATATGAGGAACACAGTCTCTTCTCTTTTTGCTAAGGAAGTTCAGTGATGTTTTCCCTTGCAAGCATGCAGTTGAATCAAACACAATTTCAAGCAAATACATATGTATATATTTTTGTGTTTGTTTTGGTTACCTGAAATGGCAACTAAAAAGACTTCGAAAGATACAACAGATGAAGAATTGGTAAATTACTTGTCATCACTAAGTGATGACGATTACTCAGAGGAAGATGAAGAGAGCGATTGTCTGAATGACTAAGTGAATTCTGATTATGATGACACTAATGTGATGCAGAGGAAAAAACCAAGAGTTATAGAGGAAAGTGATGATGATGATATAAACACTAGTGTGACCAATGCAATTCTGCCATTGGAATCTAACATAACCTCTAAAGGCCATGACACTTGGAGTACTAATGCCTTCAGTTATGCAGAAATACCAGGTCCCAAGCATGTGCCATCACTGACTGCTGACCCCAGAGATTACTTCAATTTGTTTTTCACCCCTGTGCTATGGAATCTACTTACACAGGTGAATAGATTCTAACAGTTATTCTGAGCAGTTTTTAGCTGCCCATGAATCATTGTTGCCAAGATTGAGAGTGAGAAAGTGGCAGGAAGTGACAGTAACTGAGATGAAAGCATTCAATGCAATTTTACTAGAAATGTGTATAACAAAAAGGCCAACCATCTCTTCTTACTAGGCAAACAATTCTTGCACCATAACATGGTGCAGTAAAATTATGTCTATGGATCATTTTCAATTACTTCTGAGGTTTTTCCATCTCACAGATAATTCCAAACTTTTTATACCTGGCAATGAAAAGTACAACCCTTGTGCTAAATTTCAGCCCAATTGTTCACCATGCTAATTGCCTCTTTCACTATTATTATACACCCCACGAACACCTTAGCATTGATGAAACATTAGTTGGTACCAAAAGCCATTCACAGTTGCTTCAATATCTACCTAATAAACATCACTACAAGTAGGGAATAAAATTCTGGATGCTCTGTGATGCTGTTGTGAACTATCGTCTGACCTTCTACTGCTATTGTGGTGTGAAGAATAAAGAAGATAAGAAAGACTTGCAGGAACATGTACTAAGTTTTGTGGTTGTGAAAAACTTTTGACTATAGGTAATTATTTTATGAAAGGGTACCATGTTGTGGGCAACTTCTTTTCTAGTGTTGACCTGGCATGTGAATTATATAAAAATCAAATGTATTTGAAGGGACATTGAGAAGGGATAGAAAAAACAATCCCATAGAATTGAAATAAATGTTTAGTTTAGGGGAAAGAAAATATTATACAAGTGGTAAAATTCTTTTTTTAGGGCAAAGGGAAAAAACAAACAAACCCCCAAATACTGTTCTGCTGCTTTCCACAAAAGCAACAGCACAAAGCACTCATCTAAGGAATAAGAGGCATGGTAAAATCAAAGAAATAGGCCAAACATAATAAATGTATATAATAATTACATGGGAGCGATTGATACATCTGACATGATGCTCTATTGTTACATGGATGAAAGGAATACCATACAATTTTGGAAGAAAGTTGTTTTTGGTGTAACTTCTCATATGGCGCTCAATTCTTATATAATATATAAAGAAAATAATCTCATAAAAATAATGACAAAGCTCCAATATACATCAAGCATCATAGAGTCTCTTGAGTTGAAATGGCTTAGGAAGACAGAGAGTGACATATCTCTTCATACAGGTGCATTGAAAGCTGGACTACAGCAACTTCCAGGGAGAAAAGAAAGACAATTGTGTTATTTGTAGTGGAAAACATAGCCAGAGAGGAAAAAGGACTTGTATACTTTGCATACAGTGTGAGAAAGGTGTGCACAGCATTTGTTTAGTTCACCATAGGTGCTAGATGAATCGCCTGATGATGAGGAGAAAATCCTATTTTTACCCTGCAAATAAACTGTAAGATCAGACTTTTCTACAAAGTGGGACTATGCAGAGGCTGACAAAAATGTGTGTAATTCACCAGGTTTTTAAATTTTATTTATGATTGTTTCCACATGTCTTTTTGGTTATCTCTCCTATGTAAAATATAGTAATTTCATTAGAAAATGTTAAAAATAATATATTACTATTGTATCTTAAAATCAAAATATCATTGCTAAACAAATTGTTCAACTTTATAACACTGAAATAATTACATTTTTTCAGATGATGTAAAAGAATAGTATTATTATTAACTAATTCAATTTATATAAAACTAAAAAATAAATGCATATGGATATTTAAAACAATAACTTTATAACATTTTTTTTCCTAAGGTGATATATTTTATTAAATTGCCCTTCGCAATTCTCTCTAGTACCACTGGCAGAAGTACCACTAAGAGGGTTAAAAAAAAAAACCATAACAAATAAAAAGAATCAAAACTTAATCTAAGGGACACAGTAATTTCTACATTGATTACATGTCAAAATAGTATTTTGGACATGGCATATTGAATAAAATGGAATTCCACCAAAAAAAAAAAAAAAAAAAAAACAATTGTATCACTGTCATCCTGATTTTGAAAGTCACGAAAAATGCTGATTATATTAGTTTAGAACAGGGATATATATATATATAGTTTATACTCTTCTCATTGTTTGAAGTTCCAGAATTGAATTATTTTCACATTAAAGTCACCATTACATTATTCAATCAGTTCAATCCATATATGACTATACATATATAAGTCTCTTTAATACCAGGTTAATGTGTTTCTGGAAATCATGAAAGCAATTTTATAATCTAAAAATATGTTAGGAAATTTGGTTTACTTTTCTTAAAATTAAATAGATATTTTTGTTCTACTGCTTTTGGTTTCTAGCTAAATAATCATAGATAAAGATTTTTGAATATCTACCATTTTGTCATGAGCATTTGCTTCTTTGACTGCTATAGTTACAGCATTCATTCATTTTTCCAGATATTTCTTTCCTTTTTTATAAAGATGTTCTGTTGGAAAAAATTAACCAATTTTTCCATCAAGTTCATAATTATTTTACAACAGGAAACTTGTCCCTAGTACATTAGTGTATTATACTTAACATAATGGAAAGCTCAAAAATCATTGTTGAATAAGTGGATATTATAAATCTAGTATGTTGGACTTTTTTATATCTCTTTAAATGTTTTTTCTTCCCTTAGTAGTGATGAGTGAAGATTCTGTAATCAGCCTGTGTAGACCCCCTGTAAGAAGTTCAAGATATGGTAAGAGGTTGTTTTGCCTGTTGGCTCAACTTTTTATAAATACAATTTACTTTTAAATAGAGTAATAATTGAGAGTAATACATGTATGTATTCATATGGTTCAAAATTCAAAAGTTAGTATAAATATACAATGAAAACTGTCCCTGCTCCCTCTATCCTTTACCCACCAAATCTCATCATCAGAAGCAGCCAGTGTTGTTAATTTCTTTTAATAAAGATTTATTTTTATTGTTTTTTGACAGAGCAACAGACATAGAGAGACAGAGAGAAGGGAGGAGGGCCCAGAGTAGTGTCCATTGTTGACAGCATTAGTTTTTCACATAGTTTCACTCCACAGGTGGGCACAGGGCTGTGCAGGGCAGGAACTAGGCTGGGAGCCACCCACATAGGCCCCAGCAAGAACTAAACTGGGGGCACACCCCAGTTCAGCATATGGGTCTGCCTGGGCCGGGGCCCAGATTTGATCCTCCAGCCCTGGGGCTGCAAAATGAGTGCTCAACCTGCTGAGCCATCCCAGTTTCCCCTGTTAATTTCTTATGCTTCCACAGATAATTTTATGGCAACACAAGGAAACTCATGTATAAATGATTTTTTTTAATTTATTTTATTGATTTTGACAGAGAGACAGAGAGAGTTTGAGAGAATAGGGAGGGCCCCGAGCAGTCTCCATAGTTGTACTTCATCAGTTTTCAACTTGGTTACATTACACACAGGAGGGTAGGGACTGTACAGGGCAGGGACTGGGCTGGGGGCCTCCCACATGAGAGGCAGGCCCCCTCAAGCCAGGGACCAAACCTGGGTGTTAGAACCAAAGTGGAGACCTCCTGCATGGGAAGCATATGGGTCTGCATGGGCCAGGACTGGGCTTCAATCTTCGGTCCCCAGGGCTTCAAAGCAAACGCTTAATCCACTGAGCCATTCCAGCTCTCCTTAAATAATCTTTTCTTTCCTGTTTTAACACAGATTTTAGCCCCATAAATACTCCTTTCTGTACCTCCATATTTTTGTTTTTTATTATATTTTTTCTTAACATATTTCCACATAAGTATATAAAGGGCTTCCTCATTCTTTTTACAAGGGGTTTCTTATATGTTGCTATGATTCTTTTTGTTAGCATAATTTTAAACTAAGGTTAGGGACTCTTTATTCTTCCCAGTATAAAGCTAATAAAAAGATCAAGACTAAGACTTTGCAGGCTCAGGGCTATAAAATTCCCCTGCCTCAATTACATTTCCTTTTGATTGATGATTTTAAGAAGTGTTGCCCCTAAAGTTGATATCATGACTTAAAAAAAAGTAGTAAAGTCATTCCAAGCAGTTTTTTTTTTTCATTTTTAGAGTTTATTGGCCCACAAGAATGCTTTATTGTGGGAACTAAAAAGGAAGATGGTTTGTCTTCACATTAGCTTTCCATGTTCCTCAATCAATCCCTGTAAGACAGAAGTAGGTTTTTGTTTGTTTGTTTGTTTTGTTTTGAGAGATGACTATCTCTCAGGTATTACAATAATAAAGACCTGTTAAGGTTTTGTTGATGAACCTCTGGTAAAATACCATATGATGCATTTCCGTTTAAGCTCTGATCATCATCTTGCTATGTTAATTACAGATTCAGCATACAAAACGAATGGAAATACTAAAATGGGTGAATTGGGTTTATTTCTAATATTTATAGGTTCTCTTTGAGGGTTCTGAATATCAGCAGAATAGGAGTACACACATTTGGTCACTGGTTTGACAATATTACATTGTTCATTATCTTGGTGTCTGGGAAATTGTCCCTGTGATCATGACCTTAATCTTTTTTTTTTTTTATCTTTTTTTATATTTATAGAGAGTAATTATTTTATCTTCAGTGCATATTTATTTCTATTTTACTTTTGACAGATAGAGAGAGAGACAGAGACAGAGACAGCTAGAGAACCAAACTGTGGGAACTCCCCAGTTCAGCATGTGGGTCCTGCCTGGGCCAGAGCCGGGATTCAATCCTCGGTCCTCGTGGCCTCAAAGCGAGTGCTCAACCCGCTGAGCCGTCCCGGCTTTCCCCGACCTTAATCTTAATAGCCTTCATTTTTTATTCTATCTAAAGTATGAATTCTATCATGTACTATTATTTAAATTCATGTAGGAACATGCAATAACAAATACACTTAAGTTTTTGTTAACCTTTGTTAAATTCACACTAAGATATAGAAATTTAATAATTAAGTTTTTTCTTTTTTAAAAGATTTATTTTATTGTTTTTGACAGAGAGAGAGAGAGAGAGAGATACAGAGACAGAGACAGAGAGAAGGCAGAGAGCCCAGAAAATTCTCCATAGTTTCACATCACCGGTTTTTCCACATAGTTTTATTCCACAGGTGGGTGCAGGGATGCACAGGGCAGGAACTGGGACAGGGTCTCCCCAGTACAGAATATGGGTCCACACCAGCTGGGGCCAAGATTCAATCCTTGGTCGCCAAGGCAGCAAAGTAAACACTTAACCTACCGAGCCATCCCGATTCCCCTAATTCAGTTTTTTCTTGATTTAGAGAGTGAATTTGAGATGTTTTTCGTAGTAAGTTAAGTGACCTTTGCCATATTTGTTGAACCAGTTTAAATTATTTTTAGTGTTTGCCTTGGTGTACAATATGAAATACCAATCTGTGTCTTTAAGTGAACATACATTGATTGTGGTGGACTTAGTTTTAAGTTACAGGTCTTTTATATATTTATTTTTATTGTTTTTGACAGAGAGAGAGAGAGAGAGAGAGAGAGAGAGAGAGAGAGAGAGAGAGAGAGAGAAATACAGAGACAGAAGGAGGAGGACCCAGAACAGTCTCCATAGTTGCACATCATTGATTTTTCCACACAGTTTTATTCCACAGGCGGGTGCAGGGCTGTGCAGGGCAGGAACTGGGCTGGGGTCTCACCCTGATTAGAATCAAACTGGGGGCTCTCCCAAGTTCAGCATATGGGTTTGCATGGGCTGGGGATGGGATTTGATCCTTGGTCCCCAGGGCTACAAAGTGAGTGCTTAACCCACTGAGCCATCCCAGCTTCCCCTACAGTACTTTTCTTAATTTGGAGATGAGTCAAAATGAGAGAGGCTTTGGTTTTCTTTATAAATAGTTGCCACACTTAAATTTATCTTTCAATTAAGCTCAGGCTACTTCTTTAGTGAGTAGAGGATTTATAGTGATTCGGTACTGAAAATGATCCTTGCAGCACACAGTTGTCATGTACTTTTACCCACCAGAGTTTCTCAAGTGCTCTATTTTTTTAAAGCTTTATTTTTATTGTTTTTTGACAGAGAGAGACAGGGAGAAGAGAGAGGGCCCAGATCCATCTCCATAGTTGACAGCATTAGTTTTCCATATAGTTTCACTCCACAGGTGAGCATGGGGCTGTGCAGGGCAGAAACTGGGTTGGGAGCCTCCCACATATGCCCCAGCAAGAACTAAAGTGTGGGCACGCCCCAGTTCAGCATATGGGTCTTCCTAGGCCAGAGTTGAGATTCAATCCTTGGTCTATAGGGCTGTAATGCATGCACTTAACCTGCTGAGCCATCCCAGCTTCCCCTCAAGTGCTCTATTAAAAACCTTTAAACATGTTTTCGTCAGACTCTTAATTGGAAGAGTACTTGGAGCTGAAATAATCCCACACTTTTACTGTCTGTGCTAGACTGATAAATCATATTTATAAGTACTTTATAATAAAAATTAATTATAAAACAAGTGTTTTTCACTGAATAAAATAGGAATTGAAGGAAAATATCTCAACATAATAAAGGCCATATATGACAAACCCTCAGCAAATATTATACTGAATGGGGAAAAGCTGAAGCCTATTTTCCTAAAATCAGGAACAAGACAGGGATGCCCCCTGTCACCACTGCTGTTC
>PVKE010033206.1:0-18049 GCA_004027555.1 Craseonycteris thonglongyai
CCCCTTTTCCAAGTGCATTTAGAACTCACAGAATTTAGTAGGCTATTTTCTTTAGGGAAAACTTTTATTTTTTTGTAAAGCGTTTCAAGTTGTGGCCTGTGGCATTTATCTGCGAGACAATGCTTGATACAATTAACAGTTTTAAAACTACCATTTAAAAATAAAGCTTCATTTCAATCTCTCCTCTTCCCCCTTCCCCCTTTTTTAAACCTAAGAGCATTTCTGAAGTAATCAGCATGCATATTAACTTTACAACATCTGGGCTAATTCAATATTCTTGATTTGCCTTTTAAATTTTAATTTAGATGCTCAGGAACGAAAATGTGTTCCAGCCATGCCTTCCAGTACTGACTTCACTATACATCGGCACAGGCTGTGCGCACACAAAGTAAATGAGAGGGTGAGGTGCAGAGTGCCTTCATTCTATACGTAAAGTGCCCCTCACCAAAAACCCAAACGTGCATCCCAGAGTGCACTTGGATACACAGAAGCTTCAAAGGGAAATCTTTGCCTGAAGGGAATTGGTAAAATTGGAGTTGGGTGAACCTCAAAGGAGTTTCGATTTGCAAGCATTGCTTATGTTTGGATTTGGAATTGAATTTGGCTCCGGTGGTTGGCATCTCTGTGCTGTGCTGTGAACTACTACAGCCACAGAGAGGGGGGGAGGAAGAGGAGGAGAGGAGGACTGAATTGCAGAGTAGAAGTTCTCAAAACACACGACAGTGCAATGTTGATGCTATTAGGAAAATTAGAAAATAGAGTTTAAATTGGAAAAGTTCATCTTTATCTTTTGCTTCCTTTGTGATAATCCTTTCAGCTCCATATCCTCTGCCTTTGATCTTGTGTGCCTTCTACTTTTCCTTCCTTTTCTTTTTCTTATAAGATTGCTATTCAAGCCCTTCCTCTCTTTCTTTCAGAGTTTGCCTCAAGGGCTTGAGTTATGAGTCTCGGAGTTTAAAAAGGCCTGGCAGGTTACAAAACAGTATGCTCAGTATGAGCTAAATTTTCTAAAGGAAAACTATGCATTTATTTATGTGCAATGTGTGTGTGCACAGACAAGAGATTAGAAGGGTACTTATAAAATTTCAACAGTATTTTTTCCCTGGACTATGAGTGGTTTTCACCACCACCACATTCTTCTCCTTCCTCCTCCTCCTCTTCTTCCCCTCTTGCTATTTTCATATTCTTTGTAATGTAACTTATATTCTAACCTTTCTGCAAAGAGCACTTATACTATAATGAACGCAATATATAAAAGGGCTGGCAATTTGACATGGTCTTATTACTGATTTTTAGGAACCTTATATTCTTTCCTGTGTCCTTTTATTTTTTTAATTAGCATTTAGTGTTAATATAATCTTATCTTTTGCCTATTGTATTTTAGTTATAAAAAGATATTTCTCTCTATTTAAAATTATTTTAATTTTAGTTGCTTGAATATATGTGTGATTAAATAGGTATAACTTTAGACAGTGGATGAATTTCTGATATGCTGTGTATAAATAAAGGTTAAGTAAAAAAATTATATTTAGAATATTTCTCTTTAGAGAAATATGCTCTTCTTGCAAAACAACTAAAAACAATTCTTTTGTAAAGGAAATAATGTCACATTTCCCTTCTTGAAAGTTTCACAGATCAGTTTTTCATTATAAAATAGACAGTACTATGGCTCAAGGAAATAAAAAAATAATCAGAGAGAACAAAAATACATAGAAGTTGCATATGATTTAATCAAAGAAATTAATTATTAGCTATCTGTGCACATAATATGTGTACATATTCAAGGGCTGTCTGGAAAAAAAATCCAGCCATAAATGCCTCTATTTTTCATATTACATGGTTGGATACTTTCCAGACAGCCCTCATATACATTTAAATAGAAAGGAATGAAAAAGGTAGATTTGTAAATACTTCAGAAAAGACTCACAGAAATCTATGTTAAAAATATAGCTAAATGAGAACCATTGAGAAGAATGGGCGTCATTACAAAGCTAAACATGTAAACTGGTAACGATCTTGTTGTCTTTAGCTATATTCTCTGCTAAATGTAGAGTGAATCATCTTGAAAGGGAGATGGAAACAGCATTCTTCTAACTCATGCTAATACTTACATTTTAGATCTTCTGTAAATCACTGTTCTTGGGGTCTTAGCTGGGAGATCTGCTTTCAGAAGTAACTCTTCTTTGGGAAGACTTTGGTAATTTCAAAAATTTTACTTTGTTGTAGTCCAAGAGAGAGACATGTTCTCCCAATTATTATGATATATATGTATTTTTATGATTCTGGGAAGACCATTAATTCATTAACTAATTAATTTTACTTCATCTTAACTTATCAAACAAATACTCATTGAACTCTTACTGTGGGCCTGGCATTGTGCTGGAGCCCAGGAATGAAAGTCAGTGTTCTTTCTGTTGTGGTGGATTAGAGTTTATAGACAGCATAGTATTTTGGCTATGTCATTTGATTTTCAAGAGTAGAGGTCCCACAAGAATGTTTACAAGGACCACTCCCCTTAGGATGGGCTAAATGGCACAGGAGACCAGGAAGTTTGGCTACTTCATTTGGTGTCTGAGTTCTCAGGAATCCACTGATATCTAAAGAGCCACAGGTAGTGAAATTGGTGGAATGCTACAGCTCTAATCTGATGGTGTGACAGGCGGAGGGAGAACCTTATCAAGGTGACTGAGGTCACGAAGGAACACTGACTCAAACCTTCTTTGTTTTTCTTAAATGCATAATCTTCAGTGAAATGCCTTTGTCTTGGACTATGACATAAAGCAAAGCTTCTTTAATTCTCACCAAGAATCTGGAAGGAGAGCAGTCCTGATAGGTAAAAATCTGCATTACGGAATATGTCTAACAAGATGGGAGTTGGATTGTCTAAAAAGATGAGAGTAAATGATTCCAATACCTTGTTACTAGCCAAAGTGTTTTCACTGAGACATGCCGTGAATTCTTTATTATGGAGGCTTGATTTATCATGCATCTAGCATTGTGGTGGAGGGCGTGAGCTGTCTGACCAGATAGTCTGAATAGTCACAGCTCAGCCTCTTACTAGGTCAGAGACTTTAGGCTAATTGTTTATCTTCTCCATGCCTCAGTTTGCTCATTTGGAAAACAAAGAAAGTAATAGTACTTAGTACAGTAGCTGTGAGAATTTAGTTAGTTAATACCTACATGCTGTTAGAATAGGGCATAGCCATAGCTCATTATTTCTATCATATATTTAGCTATTATTTCTATTTCAGTGAGGCTACTCCATACATGAAGAAGTATTGAAATGGTGACATAGGGTAATGGTTAAGACCATAGGTTTCGAAGACAGACTACCTGGGCTTAAATTCCCATTCATCTCTTATTTGCTGAGCAGCCTTGGTCAAGTTACTTAACCATCCTGTGCATCAGTTTCCTAATATGTAGAAGTGTGCCCACGGAAGTACCTACCTCACAGGTTATTATAAAGACTTAAAGGCTATTGTAAAGAATTAAGACATTGAAGACACTTAGAACCATGTGTGGCACACAAGCCTTTGCTAAATACTGATATTATTACTGGCTGTTTGAGTCACAGCACTCACTTTTTTGAGCCTGCTTTGTCATAAAACGAATGATAACTCTCAGCAGCTCAAACGTCCTCCTAAATGACTCTCTCTTATAGGACCCGTTATTAGGGACTGTCTTTCATCTCCAAACCCACCCACTCTACCCTACTTCATGGACCAGCAAAACTCTTTGCAGCTTTGCAAGCTGGCTTCAGGACAGGTTCTGTCCACAGGGGGTGCTAGTTGGGGAGGGACTGTCCCTTCTTCCCATCTCATTCCTGCTCCTGCGTATCACCCAGCCTGGCTTCATCCCACCAGTGGCTGTGGTCCTGTGGCATCCCTGAATCAGGGTTGCTGATTTCCAGCACCCTCAGGTCTACTAGTTTCATTGTGTCTGCTTCAGACATGGTCACCGGCCTGCCAGTGTAGAGCTTGTCCTCAGAGCTCAGATACACTAGCACTGGTCACAGTGACCCTCCTCATTCTGAGTGTCTTCTCCATGAGGCTTCTCCATTTTGCTCCTTCTAAATCTTCCTTTATCCCCTCATCCTGAGGCCTGATGGCTGCTTCTTGACACGGCTACCTTTGTGACCCCTTTGAGTTCTCATCTCACTCTTTGCTGCCTGGTTAACTTCATGCTTATTTAACAATGCTTTATGTTAAGTTTCCGTTCAAACAACTGGTATAGTTTCTGTCTCCTGATTGGACCCTGATGGATAATTTAGGCCATCTTAGACTTGTACCTTGATGCAGAAAACCTGGAGTTTATAGTCATTGAAGCAAACCTTATGAAACACTGACATATTCCATCTACACTGACAGAAGATACTCTTTTCTCTTCATCAGCTGCTATTGTCTTGGTTTACTACCAGTACGTAATAATAGGCCAAAGATCTAATTTACATTCATGAGAGAAAAAAATGGAAAATTGAGAAATTTCCCTCTACTATTTTTTTGAGTACAGAGTTATTAGAATTTCATTTTGACAGTGAATCACTTTGATTCAAAAGAAATTAGCATACCTCAGTAGCAAAGTTAAGACTCTTTATCCCTTCCTGCTTCTGTTTGAAGGGATTATAATCTATACCTTCCCCCACACGCACACAAAATGGGAAGGTAAACTGCAACCTAAGTACAAGTATTACAAATCCTGCCTTCAATTCATGAAGTTTAAATTTAAAGGGCCCTTCTGTGTTCCGGAACATCTTTGAAAAACAAGAAGGCTACTTGGAGAGAGGCAACAGTGTTCTGAGACCAATGTGGAACTGAATTCAAACCTTGTTTTCTGGCTCAGTCGTTTTAATTGTGGCTAATTGTGACTTCCTGTTTTTATCCGGGGCAGGGACAAGGCTAATGAAAAGGCCCCATAAGGATACTTGGACATCAAATGACTCTTACAAAAGAACATTTTATGATTTAAGTATAAATAAATTAGAAACATACTACAGTATTTGATGTCTTTTAAAGTCCCCATGAGGTTAAAAATGGAGAGCCAGCAAGGAACTAGAGAAAATGAGAAACTTAGCGAATGAACTATGTAAAGTAGTCTTGACCCATTTGATGGATCCCCAAATACAGGCTGATTTGCATATTCTTAATTGATAATGAAAATGCCACAGGTTAATCCTGATCATCAAACAATACCATTAACAGTTGGAATCTATTTCAGCAAATGAGGATGTCTGTATTTTTTATGAATAAGTGATTCTGTGATAATACTTTTTAAGTTATAGGTAATGTTTCTTACAAATCCTAAAGAAAATATCTTCTGGGAAAAGTGAAAGTATTTTTCTATAACATGGGGGATGGAGGGAACAGCAGTGGGGGTGAAAAAAGAATTGATTCTATTTGCTGGATCCTAAAGGTTTCTGGATAGTGGGAGTATTTGTTCCAGTTTCTAAGTTTTACAACAAAGTAAATTATGAGGACAATTTCTTGTAACATTTGTTAACTTTGACGTTAGTACGTCTCATTCTATTAACACTTCTTCACCGATTTCATAGAAATCAATAAAAACAAGTATCTTACTCTTTTCTTATCCAGAAATCCTGTTAATAAAAAGTAAACTGAAGGTGGAAAATTACCCATATCCTGTTTGCCCCAAGAATACTCACCAGTGGCATTTGCAGCTGTAGTGTTTACAGCTAGATAACTCGCAGATTACAGTCCTAATCTGACCCCCAAAGTTTGTCATGAAAGTTTGTCATCAAAGTTTGTCGCTTTTATTATTTTCTCATGACTCTAGTATAATGATAGTCTTTGGAAACAAGTGATATCAATCTGTTTATAGAAGGGGTGTCCAATCTCTTGGCTTCCCTGGACTACGTTGGAGGAATTGTCTTGGCCCACACATAGAATATACTAACACTAATGATAGTAGGTGAGCTAAAAAAAAAAAAAAAAAATTGCGAAAATATCTCATGATGTTTTAGGAAAGTTTATAAATTCGTGTTGGGCCTCATTCAAAGCTGCCCTGGGCCGCATGTAGGTTGGACGAGCTTGATTTACAGCATTCTGTATTCAGTAGTGGTATTTCCATTTACAAAACAGTAATTCTCGATTGCTGAAATGTCAAATTCTAGAAAATGTAGCATCCCTATGCATGAAAAAAAATTATTAAATACCGATCATCATATACATGTCTGTTACATTAAGGTTAGAGACAAGTTCTGTTTAGAAATAACTCCAAGAAAAGTTTTTATATTTTCTGATCACATTGAAAACCAGTCAGATTTGCTTCAGCCTCAAAGAGTGTGTTTATGTAAAATTAAATGAACGTGGCAGCGAGCTGTACTTCTTGTTCTAAAAGGAAATGGATCAAGGAAGCACATTGTCACAATCCCTGAAGTAGGTTTATGACATTGGGCCATGCCCTTCTCTCTGGACCTTTGTGTTTTATTCCATCATGTGACAAGCCTGGGAGTCACTAAACCTTCAGACCCACAACCTCTGGCATCTTGAGAGTCAGACATTTCACACTAAGAATTTACTTTATCCCTAATTTCCTTTCTTCTTTATACATGGATTTTATAAATATAATCATAGGCTTATTTACCAGGTTAAAGGTATTAATAGTTTTGCCTTATCTTTGTTATCTTTGAATAATTTGTTACACTTGCTTTGTTTTATAACTATATTTACAGCTTTTTAACTGAGCTCTGTTTATCACATTTCAGTAGTTAGCACTGGTCCTTTCTATGTCCTGATTCTTGAGTTCTTATCTTTGGCTAGTAAAGCTCTTCAAAAACATATTTTAATGGCTATATATTTTCTGAGAACTTATAAACCTGAGAATACCTTCCTTTGAATTCACAAATTCATGATGTTTTGACTGGGTATAAAAATTCTCGGTCGTTGGTGATGCTGGGAGAGCTCAGCAGGTTGAGCACTTGCCTTGCAACTGCGAGGTCTGGGGACTGCATCCGGGTTCTGCCTGTGCAAACCCATATGCTAAACTGCAGAGCAACTGGTAACTGCTGGGATGGGGGCAAAGGTTCTCAACACCCATCTGGGAGGCACCTCATTCAGTTCTGGCTGCACATGGCCCCACATACACCTGTGCGGAATGAAACCATGTCACAGCTATTAATGTGCAACTATGGAAACTGCTCTGGGTCCTTCCCCCCTCTCTCCCTCCCCCTCCTTTCTCTCTCTCTCTCTCTCTCTTTCTCTCTTTCTCTCTTTCTCTCTCTCTCACACACACCTTCTCTCAAACAATAAAATAAATCTTAAAAAAAAAAAAAATCTTGGTGTTTGAATTTTTGCCCTCTTACTACCCTGCTGACATTGCTTTATTTTCTGTCTTCCTCTTCTTCCATTTTATTGTCTTCTCTCCTTACGGCTTCTCCCTCCTGCCTTCCCAATCCCTACCCTATTTCAAAATGGCTGTGTCTTTTTTCTTTATCCTACAGAAGATACCAAATAGCTTTCTAAAAATTTCTTCTGGTCCCTGTTATAAATCATTTAAGGAAATAACCTATTTTCTGAGCAATGTGGTGAATATTCTCTGTGGTTCTTCTAGAATTTTTCAGCAGCACTAAGCTGACTTGTTCCATGTATTCTTGTCACAAGGAAAGCTCTACAAGATAGATTTGGCTTCTAATTGGAGTCATTCTGTCAGGTTAGGGTAGAATATTCTCCTCCCTCACCTCTTGACCATTTGATGCTTGCAACCAGTGGAAGACAGGACGTTCTAGAGTCTAGCATGCAGTGCTGCCTGGCCCACCCTCTTCCTGAGCCTGCCTACAGTTCCCAGTGTCTTCAGGTGGGTGCTTCACCAGCCATGTCCTGACATGTGATTACGCTTTTATGAAACCCAACCAGCATTTTGGTTACATCAAAAAGCAGCACTCATGCTACAAAGTGGGATTTCTGAGTGTTCTGGTTGTTTCTGTCAGGCTTAATTTTTAGTGTTGACGGAGGTTTTCCTCTCTGACTTCATGTGCACTTTAATGGCAGCCGCTCTGGCTGGGGCTGCTAGCCAGATGCCTTTGTAAAGCAGAAATGAAATTACGGGGCCAAAGAGCCTGCGCACTTAAAACTCTCCTTACCTATTGTTGGTTGAATAGCATTCCAAAAACGTTGCACTGATCTGCAACTCTGTTAGCCAGGAATTGTTTTCTTGTTTTTATTTTTTTCCCCAAGGTGTTTCTGGAATCTGTATGAATAGCTCAAAGGAATGACTCTTTGTAGCCAAGCGTCTTTATCACCTGTCACTTCTGCTTATGCTGCTGGCCCATTGTGTTATGTATTTGTGTCTTTAAGACTGACAAACTTGTGTTTTGGGTTGTCTTCCTTAAATATAACATCAGTGTGGTTTTTGTCACAGCAAAAGCCCAGCATTTGTTATCAGGAGTTCAAGCCTTGATTTCTCCACTTACCTGCTGTGTGATCGGACAAGTTTCTGATGCTCTCTCACCTCATCTGCAGAGCGCCGACTTGACCTTTCTGCGTGCACAGTTGGAAGGGCACACAAGTCAAGGCCTGGTTAGGTTCTCTGTAAACGCAAATTCTTGTAGCAATGTCAGTTGGTAGAGTGGTTGAAAGAGTGGGTTCTCCAGTTAGAAAGGTACCAAACCCGATCTGTCACTTACTTGCTGTAGGGTTATGGGTGACATGTCTTGTGTCTTGCCACAATGCCTGTCAGATTTCTACCCTCCCTGAGATTTGGCCTTCTTATCTATACAAATAGTGAATAAAATATAGACATGATGATAAAAACATGGTGTAAAATGGTTTAAGAAACATATACATACCTCTCCAAAATGCTGTGAGAATTAATTAAACAAGGAGGCCACTAATTTGAGGTGGCTCTGAAGCCATGGAGGCCTATGCAAGCAAACTAAGACCTAACTCCGTAAATGCCCAGCATTACAGAATTGAAACATTAGGGACAACCAGTCACAAAGGACCAACTAGACGTTAAGCTATAGGTAATCAAAGGATTTCCTTTCTTTGCTTCTGCACTTTCTGTCTTGGAAAAAACCTCTTCCCTGTCCCCTGTTAACGGGACACTCCGATCCACTGCTAATTTGGTGCTGTCCAATGATTTGGGCTCAAATAAACTTAAAAATTGTGATATACCCCAGTTTATCTTTTAATAGGATTAAATGAGGAAACGAATGTAAAAATCTCAGTACAGTAAATGGCACAAAATAAATGCTCTGTCACTGTTAGTCAGTCTTTACATTCCATGGCAAGACCCAATATGTGTCACACACACATATATCTGCAGGGGCAGAAAGGTAAGTAAAATGAAGGATAGCAACTTTATATATCTATTTCTTCTCTCTCGTAGACTATGGCTCAGAAGCTATTTTGAAACATCGACTTAGTTCCCTTTCTATTCTTTTTTTTATCTTTTTTTTCTGTTGTTCTGTTTTGTTTCACAGAAAGGCAGCTGACAGTTTGCAACTGTTTATTTGCAAAAGAATTTCCTTTGCTTTCCTCGTCTCTCACAAATAGTAAAACAACAACAAAATAATCTGACAAAAGAAAAAAAATATCCTGGGGGATGCTGGGATAAGTGGGTTGAGTGCTCGCTTTGAGGCCCTGGGAATTGAAGATCGTATCCCAGCCTATGTGGACCCATATGCTGAACTGGGGTGTGCTTCCATGTGGAAGGCTCCCAGTTTGGTTCATGCCCCACCCTCTAGTTTGGCCCCTTGCTTGGGGGTGGGGGTGGGAGTGTGTGCCTGCTATGTGGGAGGCCCCTGGCCCAGTTCCTGCCCTGTGCGGCTCCCACCCACCTGTGTGGAACAAAAACGTTGTTGAAAACTGATGACGTATAACTATGGAGACTGCTCTGGGCTGTCCCCTTCTCTCTGTCTCTCTATCTCTGTCAAAAACAATAAAATAAATCTTAAAAAAATCCCCAAACTTCCACCCCCCTTTCTTCTCCCCAAGATTCCAAATAATTCAATAAAACAATTATCTTACAAAAATATTTATGTGGAGTTCTTTCTCTCTCTTTTTAAATTCTTTTGTTGTGTGGTCATAGCAAGTTTATTTCTTACTCCTTGATTTTATCTGAATTTACTTCTCAGGTCCTTAATAGATTGCTATGTTGAATGGAAATGAAATACAAGGAGGAGTAAAAGGCACAACATGAACTGGGTCGTAGCGGAGTGCCTGATGTGCCATGTTGTTTTGACTGTATTGGTGAAGAGGGCACAGGGGAAGTCCTACTTTGCGCCTTCCAGAGGGATTGACTTGCTGCTTGTTCATAGAGGCCCACTAAGGCCTTTGCTATGATTGCATAGACATCGCAGCCCAACTTCTCTCTCTACACAGTGCTTCTTCTTTCTCTCCCCTGCAGACACCGGGCCTTCCAGCAATCCCCAGTATTCGCCTACAAGCAGCTTTCCGTCTCTGAGCGGACTCTCCAGGGAACCCAACCTGCAACACAACGCCCTTCTACATAAAAGCCTAAATGGACTTTCTGTTGATTCCAGGATGAAGTTCAAATTCTTTAGCATGTCTTTCAAGGCTCTTCCCAGTCTAACCTCAAACTACTTCTTTTGCATCCTCCCTGAGAATTTCCTGCCCCTGGGATTCCCTACACTGCCCACAGTAAGTGATGCTCTGTCGTGTCTCAAAGCTTCATTCCAAACTTTTCTTCTTCTGCTGATGACTGTTGATCTTTTATCCAACTGGTAAATTCCTCATTGAACTATTGCTTGGGGAAGCCGGGTGGGCTCAGTGGGTTAAGCGCTCACTTTGCAGCACCGGGGATCCAGGATCGAATCCCGGCCCCGGCCCGTGTGGACCCACGTGCTGAACTGGGGCGTGCCCCAGTTCAGTTCTCTCTCTCTCTGTCAAAAAAAAAAAAAAAAAGAAAAGAAAAGAAATAATTATATTATATTTAAAAAAAAAAATTGCTTGCGAAGTTTATTGTTCTCCTGGAGGCTCTTGCGTTTGCTTGGGCTACCACATTGAATGTTAGGTAACAGACCCAAAGAACCATGATCTCAACCTACCGGCAACCCTCCCACCTGCTCTGCAAGCACAAAGTACTGTCCGTGAAAGTCATTATTCACATCTCCATGCCCATTCCCTTGCCCCTGTGCTAGCCCGTCCTGCCAGCTTGGGTCATGAAATTGTCCCAGCCTTTGGTTTTCTCTTGGTCCCAGCTCAGTCTTGAGGATTTTTTTTTTTTTAATCATAGATTTGGTACCTGACTTCCATTCATTCACAATTGCTTGACTCTTTTCAAATGTTCTTGATTTCTTCCTAACTCCTAAGTATCTGTAACTGTTCATTTTCAGTTTTCCCATTCTGTCTCTGTTTAGACAGTTGGAATAAGCCCCTTACTATTCTGGTTTTCAGATTGGGAATGGGGAACATTATTTATGTCTTGATTTCTGTGTGATTGTGGACTCCCTGAATGGAAGGGTTCTGATGTGTCTCTGTGGCTCCATTTCCTAGCTCAGGGCCTGCACTGAGTAGGCGCCAGTATGACATATTTATGAGGTGGAAGATTATTAGGTTCTAGAGGCTCTTTATTGGCTGTGCTACAGTGAGAAACTAACACAAAGACATGTACGGTGCTGTCCATTAAATTGTTTGGAATCTCATAGTCTCTCTAAGAGATGGGCTAGTGCAGCTTAGCTCCATTAGTACGATATAAGGGATGTTTAGGACAAGTGGCGATACATGTTTCTGTAAGAAGAACCTACTGTGTTTTAGACATTGGGCTTGCTGCTATGATTAAAAAAAACCCAAAAAACAAAAAACCTGTAAGGATTATGTGTCTAGGCTCACAATCTTATGGGGCTGACAAGAAATACCTACAAAATAGATTGGAAAGCAAAATGTTTTGAGAGAAGGCTACAGCTCATGGGAGAAAGGAAAAAGGATGGAGACCTGGGAGGAAGTAGGATCAGTGCTGAGTTGTAATTCACCACCAGCCTCACTACACTGTGTTTCTCCAAGGCAAAACAATTAATTAATTAATTAAAAAATCTTGTATTATATTTATATCTACAGTGCCTTGTTGTTTACCTCCAGCTAATTCCCTAAAAGAGACCCTGACACATAATCAAATGATCATAATTAAATACGGAATACAAGATTATTGAAAGGTTAGAGAATCAAGTTCAGAGGGTGGATAGGAATTCTGGAGGACTGGCGATGGGACAGTCTTGGGGACAGTCTCCCTCGGCCTCCACTCCTGGGACCACCTCGATGTGGACGTTTTTGGTCTCTGCCTTTGGATTAGCATGGTTTGTGCTTCCGTTTTGAATAATTTCCCAAATGATATTGCATCTTTGCATCACCCCACCTTGAGATTCAGCATTCCGGAGAGGCATATTCTATCCTCTGATTGGCAAGGCCAAGGCAAGATTCAGTCACACACTGTTGTCCCAGCATATGACAGATGGGAGGTGACATTGATTACACAGTGGAATCAAGGTCCTGCATTCCCTAGCGACTCATCCTATGGTGGCTCCCTCTCCTCCCCACCTGTATATAGGAAGGAGATATAGATGCTACTTAGTCAAAGATGACAAATGTTTATCCAGGGATGACAAGTTATGAACTTAGGCTTTTGGACAACTTGTGTAAATTTCCTAATTCTCCCAGTTGACAATGGGCTGTTCCCACAGAAAAGGCTTGGAAGTGAATAATTAGTCTCTCACATCTTCACCAGGACTCTGACAGTTGGCAATATTTAACTACTTTTAAAAGAATGATCCATGAAACTTGTCTGGATCTTTTTCAGATATGAAAACTAAATCCAGCTTTCTCCTGTTTGCTGGCACATCTGTGATGTGTATTGTACAACCACAGAGATACCTTTGTAGTATGAGAAGGTTTCCCCAAGGGAGAGAAACACACATGGGAAACAAGTGAAATAGTCAACACTGAGTGGGCAAGACAGTTGAAATTTGGCTTCATGACCACCCTACATCTTTTGAATCATTGGAAGAGTCAGCTTCTAGTGGTAACAGACACGGGCAGCTGGTTATATCAGCGATATAATGTACCTTTTGTATGGGATTATACATTTTTTCAAGTTAATGCTTATGCCATGTTTCCTTTGGAGTTCAAACTCAGCCCAGTGGATTTTTGTGTCTTGAAGCATAAAGCAGGAAATTAGTCTATCTAATTGAACAGTTTAGGCAATGATTCATTAGTGAGCACATTGACAGTTTCAAATTTTCCCAATTGAAGTATGAATCCTCTGAAGCAAGGATTGTATTTTTATTAATTTCTCATACTGGCTCACATAGGGAGGTACATAAAAACAAACAAAAAAACAAAACAAAACAAAACAAAACAAAAAATACACAAAAGAGGTATGATTATGATAAGCACATCAACTCCGCAGTTCAAATTTCAGTTACCAAGATATATTAGTAACTGCCTAAAGAGCACATGTGGCTACTAGATCTTCAGTCCGTAAACCTTAAGTAAATAACAGATGCATGTCAGGATCAGTGTCCAATCATGTCAGTTCTTTCAAAGTCTGTTGATGATTGGATGCCATGAATCTGCAAATTAGTTTGTGTACAAACAGGAAAGTGGGCAGGTATGTCATTGCCTTGTCTCCCAGTGATAAAACCATCTACGTACTAATGATAAAAACACTCATGCACATACAAGAAAATACACAAATACTCAGTAGCATTGGAAATTAAGAGTATTAATCTTAAACTTAGGTGGGTGACATTGAGAAATGATCTGGACCGATTCATATTTAGGAATAGAACTCCATCATTCAGAAAGAAGTTATAAAGAAAGTTGCCATCCACTTCAGTCATGGAGACCATCTTGAATTGGAAAAATCTCACAGTCACCCTTAGGTTTGAAGGGTGTTGACTTTTGGGGCAGCCATGATAACATCTCATTCCCTATCTTGCTGGCCACCGAGAGAATCGTTTGTAACTGGTCACCTGTTCCTAATCTACGGAACAACCATAACCCTGGGGTCAAATTGTGTTAGTCTCTTTAAGTTTAGAGAATTTTGGGAAGCCGGGATGGCTCAGTGGGTTAAGCGCTCACTTTGCAGCCCTGGGGACCAAGGATCAAATCCTGGCCTTGGCCCTGGCCCGTGTGGACCCATATGCAGAACTGGGGAGCTCCCCCAGTTCAGTTCTCACTCTGTCTCTGTATCTCTCTCTCTCTCTCTCTCTGTCAAATAAATAAATAAATAAATAAATATTTAAGTTTAGAGAATTTAGAAGCAAACTTAGTAACTATGGTGTACTTTTATCTTTCAATTTCTTTGTTTATTTTAATCTTTAAACCTCCAAAATATATTAATAAGAATATTTTATGAAGGTAAAAGCATTATTATTTTATTTTTTCTTAGTTTTTAAGAAAAATGTTATTTATATAAGAAGTTGAAATAATAGTATAATAAATACCCATATACTCTATCTAGATTTCACAATTATTAGCATGTTGCTCTATTTACTTTCCCTCGTCTCTTTCTTCACAAAATTTTCTGTACCTTTCTAAAGTAAAGTTTAGACATCATGACACTTCATCTCTAAATATTTCAGAACACATTGCCTGAAGATGACAATCTCCTACATATTCATAATACTATTATGAGTCATAAGAAAATTAGCAATAATTAAATAATATTGAATATTTAGAGCAGAGTTAAATTTTTCCAGTTGTCTCAGAAACATTTCTTGGAGCTTTTAAAAATTTTTTTGGAAACAGGATCCAATCTAAAATTATGTAGTGCCTTTGTTTGTTATCTCTATTAGACCCCTTTAATGTGGAATAATCACACCTCACATTTTTCCTTCTCTCACAACACTTTTTTTCCCCTTGACATTTTATATAATGGTGAATCCATGCTAATTGCCTTATACAATGTTCCTCACGCTGAGTTTCTCTGATAATTTTCACTTGGCATCATTTAACTTATTATCCCTTTGTTTTCTGTAAATTGAAAACTATATCTAAAGGCTTAATAAGATTTAGGTAAAACATTCTTTGGCATGAATACATGATAGGTGTTGTATATTTCATATGATATCATTTTGGAAGCACAGAATCAGCTTGTCCCCATTATTAGTAATGCTAATTTGGATTAATTGTTAGGTTGATCACCGTCAGATCAGACCAACACTGAAGTTGAAAATACAGTGCAAAGAACTCGCATGTATCCTTCACTTAGATTCCCCAAATGTTGCTATTTTAAAGTATTTTTTCTTTTCTTTTTTTTTTATTAATTGTTAATTTTATTGGAATGACATTGTGTGGTAAAAATTATATATGTTCCAGGTATGCAATTCTACATGACATCATCTATGTATTGCATTGTATGCTCATCACCCAGAATCAGTTCTCTTTCCATCACCATATATTTGATGTCTGTCCAGACAATATAGTAGAATTCCAATAAATATTTTAAAATGTATTTTGTAGTTAAGGAAATGGAGGATTAAGGAGATAAAGTAACTTTCCAAATTGGCAGAGCCAGGATTCCAGCCAAGTTGGCATACCTTCATTCACCTCATTACTCCAACAAATGGGTGTTATCTGTTTTACACAAGTTTACTGACCTTGGAAAAGCTATTCCATTGTGTTTTATTTTCAGTGACATTCTGATGCTTCTAGGCTACACCAATAATAAAAAATTAATGAGACAGAATTCGTGATGAAACTGTATGACCAACACTTTTCAATCATGTCAATAAAAAATGAAAGCAGGACTGTCGTATATAATCCAATGTCAGATTATCCCCATTATATTTCTTGATGTTGGCAAAAGCTGCTAAGACAGGAGGCTTCTGCAGAGTAAGGAGGCTTTTGTACCTAATATTGACAGTTCAGAACAGGTAACATGCTTTTGGAGCACTAGATGTGATCCAATGTAGAAACAAACTCATGAGTACAACACATTCCTGATTTCTCAGGATTTTGGATGCATTGCTGTGATCTGAGGCAAAAGAAACAAGATCTAAAGAAATTGGGGGACTCCACAGAGCATGTCTACAGCATTTACCAATGGCATGCTCTGAGTTAAAATTCTTTCTGCTTAGATGATTTAAGCAGATCACCTCAGAGGGAAGTCCTTGCTTATAGTCAGTTACTCACGTCAGTATTGGGAGGGGCACAGCTGACCAATGTGAGTTGTGTGTGTGACTAAATTCTGGGGCAAGAAACACAGTAGTTGACTAAGGAGTGGCTCTCAGGTGGTTATGACAGCCTGTTTGCCCTCTTAGACATCTTAATTCTCTACCTTCAATTGGTCTTAAAGGGGTTGAAAATTAAATTTGGGGCACAAGAAAAATCTTTAAATTCAGAATCTTTAGGCCATAATAAAATACTTTGAAGGGAGGGGCTAGTGATCAAAAGTTGGCTAAATTTACACATTTTTTTCATGCCTTCAGCCATAGAGCAATGATTGATTGCCCAAATTATAAACTATCCTTACTACTATTTAAAAAAACAAAAAATCAAGTAGTAGAATATTTACTAGTACATTTTAATTGATTATTTAACTTTTCAGATTACTAAGAGTCATCCCTATAAATGACACAATATTTTTTGTTTTATATATTCTTTATGGAAATTTTTTTCAAACTGTGTTTATATCATTCAGAGGATACATAGAATAATTTAGGCTAGCAATATTAGGACAAATATATTTTATCAGTCTGGTTTTTGTTTTTTTTTTTATCATAGGCAGTTCCAACTTCTATGCTATTAAAACTTGTTTGTTAAGATACATTCTCTGGAAATACATGGGCTTCAAAGTTAAACTTGTAGTTAGCCTCCCTTGATAAGCATTTTTCTTGCTGTGTAAGGTATTTGAGATAGAACTTGGAGCTGTTCAAAACTGAGGAACATTAAGAATAGGATTCATATCAGTAAGAACTTCTTAGTTGCAAATGACAGAAAAATCACATTAAATGGGCACAAACAAAAGAGATCTATTTACGCACACAATTGAGAAGACTAGAGGTAAATGTGGCTTTAGACAAGACGATATAGGTGGTTCAATGATATTGGAAACCAGTCTCTCCCTGTCTCTTCTCTCTGCTTTCCTCTGTGTCAGTGTCATTCTCTCTCTTCCTCATAGTGACAAAATGGCTGCCTGTTGCTCCCACTTGCACCTGCAAAACTCTGAATATTGAGAAAATGAATCCTCCTTTTCTGTAAACAGTTTGAAGAAAAAGTCTTGGGCCTGGTTTCCATTGGCTTGGATTTGGTCACATTTTCATCTTTGAACCAGTTCCTATAGCCAGAGTAATGTAATGCACTGATTGGCTAAAGCCCAGGTCACATTCCCTTTCCTGAAAATGGGTGTGAATTCAGCACCTCCAGACCACATTGGATTATCCCAAATGAAACCAAGTCAACAAAAGAAAGATGAATAGATGAAGAATGGCCAATGGACATTCAATGTCTAGATCAGGTTAAACCCAAATCATAATACAAATGGTTTGTTCAGGACAAAACTTCACAGTTTATGAAACACTTTCGTAGACATTATCTCATGTAACCTTCTAGACAATGCCACAAGGGAAGTTGGAGGCATTGTTAATCCCATTTTATAGACAAACAGTTTGGGGGCACACGAGATCCCTTCCTGCCTGTCGCAGCCCTGTTAAGCCAGGTTAAGATCTCCTGTGATCCAGTTCTTCCATGTCGCTGAAAGGTAGATCTGTTTAGAGCAAGTCTTCTGCTTTGGTTCTACTTTGGTAACAGAGCATTTGCAATCTTTGGTCTTCTTACTAAGCCTACATCTCTGGCTCCAGTTTTTGGAACAATCACAATACCTCACAGAGGAATTGTTCTTGGGACATGGGATAAGGAAGAAATCTTCATTTGTGTTGTTTTATTCTTGCACAGATTAAGAGCAACAAAACCATCTCCACCAAATTAAGTAAATATGATAAATACTGCAGAGCCATTGAAGGCTGAAGCAGAAGGAATTATAAGATTCCACTCTCAATATAAAATTGAAAGTTACAAAGACACAGAGACCTATGGACACACTCAATAACTTGGTGATTGCCTGAGGGAAGGGGAGG
>PVKE010033207.1:0-18073 GCA_004027555.1 Craseonycteris thonglongyai
CACCTCTCCCCTCTTCAGCTCTCTGTCTACTCCCCTCCCCTCTTTCCTCTTCTTCTCCCCTCCCCGTCTCCCTCACCTCCTCCCCCCTTCAGTTCGGCTTCTGGCATCACGGTCAGGACTCAGGAAACCATAGAGTTCATGACTCAGGAGCTGCTCACCGCAATGTGACACCATCCCAACATGTCATGGGATGGGGGTCTCTGAGGATCCCTGCACACGTTCTGCCAATGACAGATAACGGGGCGCCTTACTGCGCTTCGCTGATGTGGACTAAGGAATTCACTCCACAAACCGAAGCCTGAAATCTGGAGGGAAAAACACCCTTCTGAAGAACCACCCAGCAGTTCGTTCTTGGCCCTCGAAAGGGGCGTCTGGTGACTCAGGTGGCCCTGGGCGCACACAGATGAGCCCAGCGTCCCCCAGGCTGCGTGAGGACGGGGTTGTCCCAGGAACAGTCACATCGCTGAGGTCTGCCCCGCACTGCACGTGGCAGCTACAGACACAGTGTCTTCCCTCCGCGTCACGCACACACTGTGACAAGTGACCACTTGTGAGCCGAATGACCGTGAGCACGCGTCGGGAACGGACCCCTCTCCTCCGGAAGATGTGCCACCTCCCTTCCCAGCACGGCCTCCGTCCGAGCCCACGAAGTCCCTACAGCACGCTATTTAAACAAGCAGGGATCGCGTCCGACGCCCACGCGGAGAGGAGTCGCTGTGTGTGAATCACCATCACGCACGGACTGTGCTCCGTTTACCCAGATCCTAGGCCTGGAGTGCGAACCGTGCCCGGTTCCCGTGTGTGGAGCAGCGCCCGGAATCCCTCTCAGGCTGTAGGACTGACACTTCTCAGACGCACCCGCAGGACACCCAAGCTCTGCGCTCATGGGCGCCGAGGTCGGATAGAGAGCGTCACGCAGCTGATTTTAAAAGGCTGGGTAGACGTCCTAGTTCAGTGAGGGTGGGTGTGAACCCAGGGCACGCGCAAGGGTGTTCCAGAGCAGGCTGCTGGGAACGGCGCCCGAGTGGAAACCACCGAATGGCCGTCGCACGAGAAACCGGGCCGGCTCAGCCCTCGGCGAGAACGAAGCGCTTCCAGAGCACGCAGACCTCAGAGGTGGCATCCCCCGGGCACGCGCCCCAACGCGGGCCAAACACAGGGACGGTGGCGGAGTCGGAACACCAGCGCTGAGCAGGGGGCCTCGCGGGAGGCGCGTGTTGGGGACGCAGCGCAGAGAACCTTCTAGAGTAAGGCGACCAGATGTGAACATGGGTAAAGCGGGACACCATTGCCCGGGGGGGAGGGGGCTCTTGATTAAAAATTGGGTCTATCTCCCGCCGTTCCCTCGCTTGTCGTGCATTCTTTCCCAAAATCAGGACTTTTCTAAAACGCCGCGGGACGCGGGACAATTTGTTAAAAATCGGGACTGTCCCGCCCAAAGCGGGACGTCTGGTCACCCTATTCTAGAGCGCTGGGCATGCCCACCATCTGCATCTGGGCGTGTACACACGTGGCACTCACTACGCTGCTCGCCTCTGACTGACCTGTGCTGTCACCCCAGGTGACCTGGAAACGTTACCGCTCCATTAACAAGAGAAACGAGGGCGCAGAAGCCAAACCCCAACGAACGCGCCTGTGGGTTGCGGTTCCCGCCGACTCCCGGGCCCGGCGTGTTGCCCTCCCGGGCGGCCATGCCCTCGGCGTGTGCTCAGAACACGTCCCTGCCCGCCTCAGGGGCAGAAGTGTGACAGACGGCACCGCCCTGACGGGTCACGGCCCGCGTCACCCCCGACGGCACCGGCTGAGAGGGACATGCTGAGGGGACACTGTCACCGCCCGCGGAGGGGTCCCGGCTCCACACGTGGAACCCGGGTCTAACCACGAGGCAGCACAGCGAATATAGGCCTAAACCGGTGTTTTAACTGTAAAATTAGGGGGTCGTCTTATACGCCGGAAAATGCGGTAATCGAAATTGGGAACTTCTGGAAGATAACTGACCCAGACTCTTCAAAAATACCAGCCTCGTGGAGTTTTTCCGGACGAAAGACGTGCGACCATGGAACGCCAGCTGCGATTCCTGATTGGATCCCAGGTTGAGGGACAGAGAAACACAGCCGGCTCTTCTTGGGGACCTGTGACCCCGTGGAACGCAAGGGCCACCAGGGTTCAGCGTCCCCAGAGGGGCGGCTGGATGGTGGCCGTGGAGAAGACCGTCTTTGAAAATGAACCTGAAAGATCTAGGTCAGCGTCGCGTCTACAGGTCACCCGCAAGAGGTTCAGCCGAAGGGCTAAGAGTGCGGGGAGGCGGAGGAGGCAGCGCGGTCACCTGTCGATGGGTCCTGGTCCCTCCTGACAGTGACGTGCATGTGCCACCTCCCATCGGGTTCAAAGGTGGAGGCTGAGGAGGCCGCAGGTACCTCACGGGGGCTCACACACGAGGCGGACACCCCAGCGTGCCCGAGAAGAAGCCGGCAGGTGTGGGCTCCACGCGGTCCCTGGGGGAGGGTTTGTGTAGGGCTCAGGGCTCCCACGGTCCCTAAGGGACGGGCCACCCTCTTGCCCAGGCGCGGGCACAACAGGGAGCTGGGAGGTGCAGGCAGAACGCGGGCAGCCGAGACGGAGCCGCCCTCCGTATTCAAACGCGACAGTTTAGGTGGCGAGCACACCAGCACCCATTGTGCAAATCCTGCAACGCCGGCGTCGATGTGACCCTGAAAAATAACGAAGGTGGGAGCAGAAGAGACGTTTCCACGTCTCTCACACACTCCTACCGGGCACTCCTCCCTTACATTTAACCCTAAACCGAACAGTCTTCATAAACAGACGACGGGGCGCCAGTCACCTGTGTGCACGCACGCTCAGAGCCGGTTTTCTCTGCGAATGAAAATGCGTACGGCTCCGTGTACACATTCCTTTAAATCGCCGTGGTCCCCGGTAAGCTGAAACGCTCGGTCCTGCCAGTTGCCTTAGTTACAAAGACGACGTTCACGAAGAAGTGGCCGAGTACCTACTGGGTGTCACCAGGCCCGGCCCGGGGGCCGGAACCACGGGGTGACCAAGACCGGAGTCAGCAAGACGAAGCCCGGTGTAGACGCAGCGAAGGCCCGCCCCCTCCACGACTTGTCCGTTGATATTGTGACGACGATATGTAAGGACCTGTAAGCACACGGGACATACGCGGGTCACAAACCCCGACTTCTCCCTGAGTTAGGTGAGAGGGCAGGAGTCGCTCTTGTACCGAGGGGGATGCTCCGGCGTCGCCCCGGGAGCTGGGTGGACACCCTACCTTGAAGTCGTACACAGTTGTTCACGACACAGTTCCCCTGCGTGGACAGATCTGTGCCCCACAGCACGGTCACACCGTGTCTGCCGGTAATGGCTGCGTGGCCAGCACGTGGCCCTACTGTCACGTGACCTCAGGCCCGAGCAGCCCCGCCCCTGAGACCCTCGGAGCCACGGTGCTCGCGTCTGAGACGCCTTGTCCTCAAGCCCCCCGCTTGGGGAGCCGGCTTGTCCTCGCCAAACACTCCACAAGCTGGGGCCCCAGAGCGCGGGGCCCGAACGGATGGCGGTTCCGATGCGTAAGGGATCGGGCCGGTGCAGGTTAAGCGTCACCTCCTACCGGGACTTCCATCTCTAGGGATTTACCCGCGTGTCAACATACGTGTGCTCAAAACCGGTGCGGCTGCTCACAACCGCCTTGTTCACAAGCACCACGCGGTGTGGCTGCTCACGACCGCCTTGTTCACAAGCACCACGCGGTGTGGCTGCTCACGACCGCCTTGTTCACAGGCACCACGCGGTGTGGCTGCTCACAACCGCCTTGCTCACAAGCACCACACGGTGTGGCTGCTCACGACCGCCTTGCTCACAAGCACCACGCGGTGTGGCTGCTCATGACCGCCTTGTTCACAAGCACCACGCGGTGTGGCTGCTCACGACCGCCTTGCTCACAAGCACCACACGGGAGAAACTGAAATACCACCCCGTGGGAACTCATCGTGCTACATTGTACCAAGGAACAGACAATAAAATAAAGCAAGTCTCCAGGCGCTGCCACGGCCCCACGGTAGAGGTAAGTGAATAAAACAAGGCGCGAGGCGGAAGTGTGCACAGAGGCTTGTGTCGGTACGAGAAAGCAATACTGCGTGTGCCACCCGTCTGCACACAGAGTGTTCCGGCTGGTGACGCTGGTGACCCTTGGGAACGGGGTCTTGGGGTGAAGAAGAAACATCGTGTCTCTTCTCCTCTGTGACACCTGCCTGTTGTTCCTGCGTGTGCACGCAGTGGTGTGGGTGTGTGCACGTGTGTACAGAATGGGGTGAGCTGCATCCCTGCAGCTGCTGCCTCATATTCACCCGGGAAGAAGAGAGAATGTCCAGGAGCCCGTAGCCAGCCTCCCGGCTCACAGGGGGGCCGTTCTCTGCTGAAAACCCCGCCCTTTGCGCCCTTCAGCCGCCGTGGAAGCGCGAGGAGGGGCCGCCGCCGAGTCCCCGCGTCTGCTGGTCTGCAGGGAAGGGGCGGTGCGGGCAGCAGGCTGGCACCAGCACAAACGGACACCGCTCACAACCGAACTGCGGATCAAAAGGTCCCCGGTGTGGACATCCCGCCCTGCTCCGAGTTTCTGGGGGTGCCAGGAAGGGAGCACCCCACAGCCACCTGCCTTTGCCAGGGTACCTGCCCACCCTTTCGGATCCTTGGTGAGCGACCATGTGGCGTGGAGTCCGGTTACGGTCTGTCCGTTCCGTCGCACGGTCATTACCAAAGTCTCGGCGATGTCCCCGACCGGCTCACCTCTCCAGCCTTGTCACTTGGCAGACGAGGAACCAGACGCTGGCGTGGGCTGGCGTGGGCGCGTGCTGCCATGGCATGCGGTCCCTTCCAGTCCGCGCGTGAGGACCGCACGCCTGACAGTTCCGTAAGCCCGGGGCCTCCTCCCGCCACCAGCCACGGCCGTCCTGGTGGGAGCCGGAGAAACGGGCCTGAACTATAACCTTGTCGCCAGCCCTCTGTAGAGTGTGGCTGGTGAGAGTGTTTTCTTTAGCATCGACTTCTCCTTCCAGGGACCACGGTCGCTCTTTTATATTAGTGATTCGACTTCACCCTTTCAGAGATCTGTTCGTAATAATCCTTAGAAATCTGATCCGGGGAGGCTGGGACAGCTCAGCGGGTTGGGAGCTTGTCTTGCAACCACGAGGTCCGGGGATCGAATCCCAGCCTGGACCTGTGCAAACCCACGTGCTGAACGGCGGCGCAACTGGTGACCGCCCGGATGGCGGCGGAGGTTCTCGCCTCCCATGAGGGAGCCCCCAGTTTGGTCCCCGCCCCTCGGGGCCCCACACCCACCTGTGTGGGATGAAACCAGGTCACAACTGATGATGTGCAACTATGGAGACGGCTCTGGGCCCTGCCCCTTCTCTCTCCCTCTACCGTCTCTCAAACAATAAAATAAATATTAAAAAATCTGATCAATTGTTCAATGATGCTTCTTTTACAATGAATCTGTCTTAGGAAAAGTTTATCCCAACGGGCCGCAGGTGCTCATGTGGCTGTAGATCAGTTAATAATCTTCAGGTTCACCTTTAACTCATTTCAAGGTGTGGTTGACGCTCCTCCCTGGAGACAATGAGTGACGTGTTAATAATGCAGGGAAGGGAGGGCCGGGAGGGCTCAGCGGGTTGAGCGCTCGCTTTGAAGCCCCGAGGACCGAGGATCGAATCCCGGCTCCGGCCCAGGTAGACCCACATGCTGAACTGGGGTGCGCTTCCCGAATGCGGTGAGGCCCCCAGTTCAGTTCAAAAATAACGCAGGGAAGCCGCAACGCGCAACGGCCACTGTGACACCAACAGGCTAGCGGTTGCAGGAACCACGTTTTTTTCAGTCATCAGCTCATCAGACAAAGGGCTCACTGCCGTGGACGGTTTCCGGTTTCACGGCAGCCCGAGGTAGGTGGCCCATGAGTAGGTCCTCTGTCCTCTTCAAAGTCCCCCCGAGCCCCTCAATGCAGAGGCCCCCGTTAGGTGACTTTAAACCCTACACCAGTAGGAGCCCAGAAAATCCAGCTAGAGAGCAGCTTAACCACTTTCACCAAAAATAGAAACAACTTATTTTGTAATACTCGTGAGAGTAACAACGCAATAATAAGCAGTCGACAGCCTTTGACATGTCGCCGTCATCTTAAAAGAAACGAGGGGAAGCCGGGAGGGCTCGGTGGGTTGGGCGCTCACTTTGCAGCGCCGGGGACCGAGGATCGAATCCCGGCCCCGGCCCGTGCGGACCCATATGCTGAACTGGGAGCTCCCCCAGTTCAGTTCTCTCTCTGTCTCTGTATCTCTCTCTCTCTGTCAAAAAACAATAAAAATAAATAAATATTTTTTTAAAAAGAAAAGAGAGTTACAACTGGAAGTGAGAACAACGCGGGCCCGTCAATGGGGGTGGGGGACAGACATGGATCCCCGAGAACCGATGGGGGCCGAGAGCAGAGGTTCGTACCTAGAGGGTCCCCATGTGGAGCAGCGTTTCCTCTCACGGGCTGCAGAGGAACCAGTGACGTCGCCTCGGATGCGACCAAGACTTCCAAGTGAGGAATTCCCGGAGACGAGAGCGACAGGACGGGACGCGAAGGCAGCGCCGAGACGTGAGTGTGCTGATGGCCGAGCCACGCGTCTAACCGTCCAGTGTTCCCAGCAGACGCTCCTCCCAGACGGCCCGTGCCGAACGCAGCCTTCTAGCACACGCGGCTCCCGTGCAAAGCCAGGGAGGCCCGGAGCAGCAGAGCGGAACAGAGACTGCGTGTGCCCTTGCCCGCACACACAGCGCCGCGCTCGGGGGTGAAGACCAGGCCGCGGCCGTCTAGCACGTGATGCGAGTACCTCCTCCGGGTGCCGTCTCACCGCGTGCAGGACACGGACCCCGGGGGGCCCACAGAGGACCACACTCTGACGACAATTTTGCACACACACGCACACGTCAAATCACATCAAGAGCATCCAAAGACACGTTCAGCCGTAGCGAGACCGGCCCATCCTGGTTTCCTCAGTGAAGCGGCCGTCACGGTCCGGGACAACTTCAAACCGTGTGTGTGTGTGTATGTGTGTGTGTGTGTGTGTGTGTGTGTGCGCGCGCGCGCGCGTGCGTGCTCACAACGGCCGCTCACAACCGGATCCGGACGGGAGCACGTCCCGGGGGGCCGGTGGCGGCAGGGCAGCGGGTGTGGGTTCTGTGACCACAGCTCCCCCCACGCACCGTGCAGACCGCCTGCGCGCTCCTCGGCTGTTCACAGCGTCAGACCCGCCCGTGACGACCGCGCCAGGCGTCTCCCAACGCCGTGGTCTCATACCCGCCCCAGTGGACCTTCAACGGTCGCAAGGAACCAACCCCCTGGCCTTCCGGGTTTCTGGCACGCAGCGCCCGTGTGGCATCTGAGCTCAGCAGCGAGACCGGCGGAACCACCTCCTGTGTGTGTCCGTGTGTGTCCGTGTGTGTCGTCAAGTGTCGAGGTGGAGGGTGGGGCTCCGATCCTTCTCCACGCGGACGGCCCCCCTTACACCCCAGGGTGAGCGCCTACCCACCTGCCACTCGGGTCTCCCGTGGTCACCGTGTCCCAGCGGACCTCCAGCAGGTCCCACCACTCAGGCCACACAACCACACAACCACAACAACAGGGCGTTGGGTGGTCGCATATTCACGGGCAGTTACCAAGTAGCAGTTCCAGTCGCAGGACGCAAAGGATACGGTAAAATCATCCGCCACGGTCCTGCTCTGAGACAGAACCAAGCGGTACGAGATCTCGTTTCGGAATCACGCTCCTCTCTGAACACCGTGGGTGCGGGTCCCGCCTGCCCACGTCCTGACGTGCCAAGTGTGACACTAGGGGGCCAGGGAACCATGAGCTACGGCCGGGACAGGACCTCCCCGCACCGCTGTGCAAACTCACATCTCCTGTTGCCACAAAACGGGTGAGCCACGTGTGTCAGAACGCAGTGTCCGCACGGGCAGCCGCACATCCGTGCATTATGAAAACGGCATAAAAACGCACGCAGGTCGTTAGTGACCGTAGTCATGAGGTCACTGCGTGTTCACCCGACACAGCGCGGTTCTGAACCGGGAGGAACCCTGAGGTCGAAGCCAGAGGCCGGGCACAGAGCTGAGGACCCTGCCGGCCTCTCAGGGGCTGTGGGGTTATTGTGCCCAGAGACGGAGACGGGCCTGGACACCGTCTGAACCCCTTACCCCGCGCCACTGCCGCAGCAGGGCTCCCTGAAGCAACGCACTGACGCCTGCGCTGAGGTCAGAGCTGGGCAGACAGTCGGCACGCGGCAGCCACTCAGATCCAAGCCCCTGTGAGGGGAGCCGGCCCCGCTCCCCCTTCTGCCGAACCCCAAACACACCGCCCAGGGCCGGCCGGAGCCGCGCGGAAGCTTCCGTGAACGCAGAGGTCCGTGCTCAACATGCAGGAAGGATTTCGAGTTTCTTGTGACGTCGAGGGCCGAGGGCCATGGACTCCATTTTGGAGCCACTGCCCGGGTCTGCACCTGCCACCCCCCGAGGCCGCAGGGCTGGGTTCTGGGGGGCACGGGCCACCCCCACCCCCAACGTGTCCCCCCACCTTCCTTCTCCACAGCTTCACCAACAACAAAACACTTGCTTAGGGTTCATTTTCCCTTTGTACTTTCACGACAGCCCGGGGGGGGGAAAAAAAAAAGGAAAAAGAAAAAAGCTGGCTGCCTCGTCTGGGCCTACTTTTAGCCAAATCCAGAAAGGCTTTCAGCAAAAGCAAAGGGGGAAATCAGACAGCCCAGCAGGACGTGCGTGTGCCTAGCACGCGTCCCGTCTTCCCGGTGTGGTGGGCACTGTCCCGGGCACGGGGGGCCCCACCTGCAGCCCCCGCAGCTCTCCTGGCAAGCTCAGCGCAGCCCCGATCCAGCCTCACTTGCAACTTGGGGAGAATGCAGAAGGCTGGCTGCTCGTGACGCAGACGGCAGAGCCGGGACTGGAGACGCCGGGGAGGCGGCCTCCTCCCTGCCCGCCCTCGCCCACCGCGAACACTAGGGGCACAGCTCCGGCACCCCGGCCTGCAGACAGGTGTCCGAGCGGCCGTCTGTCCAGGACGGCGGGTCACGCCAGCGCACAGAGCAAGGCAAACACAGGGGTGGGGGGTGGGGGGTTGGCCAGCATGCGGGGTGCCCACCTCCTGGCCTCTGCTTCCCGGCCCACCCCACCCACCCTCTCCTCCTCCCCACCGTACCCTAAATCTGGGCCTCCAGCCTCAGCCCCCCACCCCAGCTTCCTGAAGACACAGGTAAAAGCCGGTTGGGGGCAAAGTCTGCCCAAGTTGCCTTGACCCCGGGGAGCCGGCAGGGAGGTGGGCTGGGGCATTCCTGCGGAGGCTCCCTCAGCTCCCCGCCGCTCCCCTGCCCGCCGCCCTCCCCCTACCTGGCTCCTCGCGGCCGCTGCCCCCCGACCAGGCAGCCGGGTCCTCCTCGGGGATGGGGGACGGGCCTGCACCTCCTCCACCCTCCAGGGCTTTGCGCTTCTTCGACATCGCCGCCCAGGGCTGGGGCCTGAGGCTGGGGGAGGGGGTCTCCCCCACCCGGCCCTCCCCCCTGGCAGAGGAGAGTGAAGGTGGAAGGGGAGAGGGACCGGGCAAGGGGGTGGGGAGCAGGGACGGGGCGGGAGCGAACAAGGGGCCGCAGCTCGCAGCCGGGAAGGCACTTGGGCGCGGGAGGAGGCTGGGCCCCGGCAGCGGGGATCCCGCCTCGGCTCAGCACAGCGCCCCGGGTCCAGGGGCTGCTCCCCGCGCGCTCCCCCTGCACCCCCCGCCCCACCTCCTCCTCCTCCACAAGGAGCTGAGCGCCAAGGAGGAAGCGGAGAGGCTGGGCGCAGGGGGCTGGGGCGGGGGTGCTGCCGGTGAGGCCCCCAGGGCTGGCCAGGAGGACGCGCGTCTTGGGAAGGGGCAGGGCTAGTGGTGTTTGGGGGTGCCCAATGCATTGCAAGTGGGGAGAACGGGGCCATCAAACGCTGCGGGGTGCAACGTGGTTCTGCCCTCAGGTGCTAGGGACCCCTCCTCCCCTGTGACATCATGAGGGTCCGTGCGGATGGGGCCCGGGGCCTGGGGGGCAGGCGCCCCCATTCAGAGCCAGGAGGGCAGCTGGGCGGGCAGCGCTTCTCGCCGCTGCCTCTAGAGGCACCTGCCGGCCTAGCGGCGCCGCGGCTGCCGCGGGAGGGCCGCGCGGGGCCGGCGCTGGAACCGGACGGGGCGCCGCCCGGCTGCGACCCCCCTGCGGTCTCCCGCTTCCTAAACCCACGTTCCCCCTTCTCACCTGCGCGCCCCCAAACCGCCCTGCGCGCCCCCAAACCGCCCTGCGCCCCCCAAACCGTCCTGCACGCCCCAAACCGCCCTGCGCCCCCCTAACCGCCCTGCGCGCCCCAAACCGTCCTGCGCCCCCCTAACCGCCCTGCGCGCCCCAAACCGTCCTGCGCCCCCCAAACCGTCCTGCGCCCCCCAAACCGCCCTGCGCACCCCCAAACCGCCCTGCGCGCCCCCAAACCGCCCTGCGCGCCCCCCACGGACACACGCGCACGTTCTCGGTGCCAGAAGGGCGCAGGGACGTTTTGGGGGGCTTTGTGTTTTTCTAAAGTAGGACCAAGGTGGGGGTGTCCAGTCTTTTTCTTCCTGACTTTCAAGGGTTAAATAATAGGTTAAAAAAAAGGGCCGCGAACTTACCTCCAAAGTGTGACGCGCGCCGCGCCCCAGTTCACGCGTGTAAAGGGGACGCGGGTGGGCGCGCGCGGGGCGCTCGGAGGGCGCTGCGCTCCGCCGGGGCCCGGGACCCCCATCCTCCCGGGGCCGCGGGCGCTTCCCCTGCAGGCGGGGGTGCCGGCGCCGCAGGGCGCGTCCCCTGCTCCCCATCGGGGGGCGAAGCCGCGCGCCCCCAAACGCCGGTCCCGCTGCAGCGCGTCCTCCCCGCGGCCGCAACTTCGGGGTCCGGGGCCCGCGTGCGCGCGGGGGCCCGGCTGCGTGTGGCCGCCTGGGCTCTCGGGGACGAGGCTGCCCGGCCGCCGGCAACTTGGGGCGCTAGTTTTCCTTTAAGCCGGCGCGGCGCCCCGACACCCCCGCGTCCAACAGGAGGCGGTGACGTCCGCGGCCTCCGCGCCAGACAGGAGCCGGCGCTCCCACGTCAGCAGCCGGACCTCCGGGGCGGCCGCCCGGCTCCCGCCCCCGGGGGCGCCCCGCCCGGGGCTACAAACAGCGCCCCGAGTCGCCCCCGTGTCGCCCCCACACACACACGAACACGCAGCCTCGCCTCCCCGGAGTGTCAGGACCCTAAACGGCCACCTTAGGGGAAGAGGGAGGCCTCCCTCTTGGGGTCTTTTCTGTCCCCAAAATGCTGCCACGCAAACCCGACCCGCACCGCGGAGAACCGGACCCGGACTGGCCCCGAGCCGGTGGGCCGCGGGGGTGACAGCACCCGAGAGGGGCGGCCACGGGGCGCAGGGCAGTGGCTGCGGGTGTCGCCTCTGCGCCCCGGGGAGGCCACGCGGTGCGGGGACCGTGTGGAGGCGCGCGTTCTCCCCCGAGCGCCCCAGCCCAGCCCAGTTGCCAAGAATCCGGGGACGCACGACCCCCGCGGCCGGCTGCTGGAGCATCCGGATAGCCAGGCCCACGCGCGCCCCCAGCCTGGGCACTGTCCCGGGTCCTCGCCCAGGACCCCAAAGGGCTTAGTGCTGGGGCGCTCTGAGCGCTGCAGGCGCTTCCCAAACGCGCCCCGAGGCGCCCGCAGGACACCCGTGTCGCTGCGGTGACACGGCCTTTGCTGGGTGTGAGTGACAGCAGACGCCCGGGACTGTCACCGGGCGCCTGCAGGCTGAGATGCTGCCCACGCGCGCGTGGAGGCGGCCCTTCCACGGGCCAGCGCCCCAGCTCCCGGTGCTGGCAGCGGAAGCAGCTGCTCTATTCCCTGCACGCTGCCTCCCAGCTCATCTGCCAGTTCCTTCCTCTCTCACACGCGCGCACACGCACACGCACACGCACACGCCACGTGCTGCCACCGCTTCCAAGGAAAAAGGAGGCAAAACGCCCTCCTGACCCCAGCGGCTGGCCGGGCGCGCCCCGCTTCCCTCCTTCCCTTTACCACAAACAGCAGGCCGCACGCTGCGTCCGGGTGTCCCTCCTGTCATTGAACCCACTCCAGTAAGGTGTCTCGGGACGCCTGTCTCAGCTGCTCAGCCACATGCCCCTCACCCAGGCCGGGGCCACCCCCCTGCGGCGCCGTCCACACGGCAATCCTCACCGGCCAGCTGCCTGCGACAGAGGTCAAGGTGTCCTTGACGTGTCCTACACGTGTCCTTCAGTTGGCTTTCAAGACGTCATACTCCCCAGGTGTCCCCCCCACCTTCCCGCCATCCCTCTGGGTCACAACTGGGGAAGCCACAGCTCCCCAGCCTCTTGGGGTTGGGGTCCCAGGCCCCACGGCACCTGCTGCCCGGTCCCCTGGCTCAGCCTCCTGGTGGTCAGTCCCATCGGAATGCTGTGCGCTCGGGCCTCGGACACTTAGCGCAGACCTCTCTCCCTGGGAACGCTGGGCTCGCACGCCCACCGAGCACCTTCCCCTGGGTGTGAGCGTGTAGAGGCGCCCGGGACGTCACACGCCTGGAACTGGGTTCCTGACTTTCCCTCACACAAGCGGCTCTTCCCACGGATTTCCCACCTCCGTAAGCGAAACCTCCCACCCTCTCTGTGACCCGTAAGTTAAACATCTTGGGGGACTAGGGACTCCTCCTTTCTTCACCCCCACATTCCATCTGTGTGCGAATTCCGTCCCCTCTATCTTTAACTATGGCTGGGCTCCGAGTCCCCGTCACCATCCCCTCTGGGCTGGGCTGTCACTCGGCCCAGAGCCGCCTTCACTCCACTCTCCCTGCAGTGGCCAGGGCAGCCCAGCGAAAATGGGAGATCGGGTCACAACTCGGGTGGCGTCCCCACCGCCCCCGAGGAAACGCCGAGCCCCCGTCTGCAAGCGCTGTGCCCCCTCCCCGGGCTCTGTGCCCTCGTTTCCTGCTCCCTGGTCCCCTGCCCCACAGTCCTATCCCAGAGACCACGCCGAGCTGCGCGCCCACTGAGCCCTCTTCTGCTCAGCCCTGTGCTGTCCTCTTCCTCCTTCTCGTCTCCACGTGGCGGCCGCCTCGCAGAACCCCACCTAAACCCTCAGCTGAAGGTCGGCTGACCACCGTCCATGCTTCCAAGTGACCCCCGGGACCTTAGGGAGACCTGTACGAATTAAAGGCCCCCGGGGGCTTCCAGGCCTCTCCTGACACCTGCAAGCGCCAGCTTTGATGGCACCGCCGCTTCCCACAGTCAGGGACCTTCCCATTTCCCCTTTTCTTGTGCTCCCAGGTGCCTCTCATTCCGGGAAGAAGGGAGGTCCTCACGGAACAGGCTGCTACTTCTGACGACTGCGCAGAACAGGCGGGGAAAGCAAACCCAGCCAGAGCAAACGCCGTCTTGGAACACGGGGCCCTGAGCTCCGCGTGACCGCGCCCTCCCGCTGCAGCCGTGCCCCCCACACCCACACCACCCCAGGCCTGGCCGCGGCCACCCGCTGCCAGCTGTGCACCTGGAGTTTCTGCGCTGTGGGCCGTGACTTCCGAGTGGAGCTGTGCACGCGGGAAGCCCGGGAGTAGCTGATTCAACGTGAGCGCGTAAATGGGAAACTAAGGTTCGGCGGCCCATCGCTGATGGGCAGAGCTGGAAGGACCCTCTGATGGTCTCAGGGCCCCCAAGTTGCATGTTGTAAATGAGGGAAAGGAGGGCGAATGTTCTAACATAGACAGCGGCGGAGGGGGGCTCTTTCAGTTGCTTTTTTAAGAGGAAAGACGTTATACTTGCATGGGCCTGTTAAAGTACTGACGGCTGGTCAGTTCCCGTTTTAATGCTTTGTAACGCATTCCTGTGTGTAATTAGTTCGCTCCCGTTGGGTCCTGCTCACAAGGCACAAGGTCTGGACGCCGCCTTACTTTCGACACCACAAGATGTGTCTGCCTCATGTACCCACACGGCCGCGTCCTGGAATCAGCCATCCCTCAGGGAACGCGGGTCCCTGTAGGGGGTTTAGACACCAAGGTCTGGGTGCAGGGTGCTCATTGCTCCTGCGGTGTCTTTCCTCTGGGCCCAGATTAGACAGTTCGTGAGCGCACACACACGCCTTCATCTGTGAGCACATATCCATACTTCACACGTGTACAAGTAAGGAGTCTTCCTCGATTATCCCCACGGCATCTATGCGTGTCCCTTTCATCACAGTGACGTCCCCAGCACCTAAAAACACCAACGTATCTACTCACTTGCTCCACGCTGAGGTGCATCGGAAAGTTTGCTAAGTGCTTTGTCCAAACCACTGCAGCAAACCAACCACCGAGGGAGCTCAGGGCTCACTGCCGTCCTCCCCACAACCCCTCACCAAACCCAGAAGCTCTGTAGTCAGTGTGCGCACAAGCGATGCGGCCTTCGGCCTTCCCGTGCGCCGCCCTTCCATCAAATGAGAGACGACTGCGTTCGCTCATCTCCACCCCTTTCAGGTGTAGGGTTTAGCCCCCTTCCCATTCTTACTGGCATCGTTTTATTAAGTTTTCTTTAATGTGCTCCTGGATGTAAAACTGGACTTAAAAACTATACAGAGAGGAGGTCACTCCCTCTGTCTTCCTTCCACCGTCTCTTCCCTCCCAACCCCACAGAGGAAGCCACGTTCACTGCTTTCTGGGTTCTTAACTCTGCCTCCTTCTGCAACGACGAGCAGACGTGTGTGTTTTCTTATTTTCCGCGTCTCTTCCATAAAGCGTGTGCCATCTACGCTCCTTTGCGGTTTGCTGTTCCTTACTAACTGGAAGTCGCGTAGTGTCTTCCTCGTTGCCTAACGGCTGCCCCGCACTGAACCGTGTGCAGGTACCACAGGTTATCCGGCCACTTGCCTGCGCTGCGACATTCAGGTACCTACCAGTACTTCACAGTTACAAATGCTGCTGCAGCGCGTGACTTTGTGCATTTGCACGCTCACACGGTCAGCGGTCTAACTTCAGGGTCAAGTCCTACAAGTATTGGCGAGTCCCAAGGTGTATTAACACAGTTTCGTTAGCTACTGTCGCATTCTTCTTGAAAGGGTTTGTACCAGCTTACAATTCACTAACCAGTTTCGATTTTATAGAAAAAAATTTCCAAAGTGTGAACAGGTCTGCATTCATGAAAAACTATTATGTTTTAAGAAAATAATTTGGTTCACCAAACTGGAATGGCTGGGGCCTAGGGCTGCTTTGTCCCCAGGCAGTTTGGAATGTGAGGAACTTAACAGTATATAAAGATGTGCTGCTTAAATCTTGCCTACTAAATTGAGCTTACAAATTCGGAACCTAAGATCTCTCTCTCTCTCTGTTTGCCATGAATACACTGGAAAGAAACGAGTTGGAATCAGGCATGGCTTTCACTCTCCATTCTGTCATGTTCTTGCTCTGTGCATTTGGGGGAGTCATTTCACACTAAGACTGTTTCCTCGTCTGTACAATGGGGATAAGGACCATATTTGCACTGACTACCTAGGAGTTTGGTTTAAAGAGCTCACATGTGTGTCATTCATCGATGACAAAGTGAACTCAATCTATCATCTGTCTATTTACCTCTTTATCCATCCATCCATTCATGCAGATCTGTACATCATCTCATCTATTATCTATCTATCATCTATGTCACCCGCCTATCATCTATCATGTTTTTCATTTATCTATTTATCTTCTATCTTTTTACATATCTATCACCTATCTTCCACCCACCTATCCATCTATCTATCCATCTATCTATCATCTATCATCTATCTTCTATCACCTATCTCCCACCCACCTATCCATCTATCTATCCATCTATCTATCAGCTATCATCTATCTTCTATCACCTATCTCCCACCCACCTATCCATCTATCTATCCATCTATCATCTATGTATCATCTATCTATCATCTATCATCTATCTTCTATCACCTATCTTCTATCACCTATCTTCCACCCACCTATCCATCTATCTATCCATCTATCTATCATCTATCATCTATCTTCTATCACCTATCTTCTATCACCTATCTCCCACCCACCTATCCATCTATCTATCCATCTATCTATCAGCTATCATCTATCTTCTATCACCTATCTCCCACCCACCTATCCATCTATCTATCATCTATCTATCATCTATCTTCTATCTAGTGTCTCTATATGTCCAAAGTCTATGAAACATCTCCCTTCCAGGACAGCGAGGACAATGAACATTGAACTGAAATTTAGGAAACCTGTTGTTTTTCTTCATTTTCATCCCCACACAGTGTTTAACGCTAGAAATGCTATTTCTTCTTTCCATGTCTGCTCGTCCGTCTTTATAGACGAGAGTGTTGGACTCCTTCACCTGTAGGATTCCTTCTGGTCCTGAGACGTGGGATTCTGCAGCGGCGGGGGGCGGGCCGGCAGTGGGAGGGGCTGCAGCGGAGGCCAAGACCCCCCGGAACGATCCACACTGAGAACAGAGCTTTGGGAAATGGAACTTTTAGCAAAGCCGGTTACAGGTCCTGGCAGCCTGAGACCCTTCCCCACGCAGGGGGCGCAGGACCTCTGATCCCGTGGGCAGTATTCTGGGTGTTTCTTGTCTTTCCATTTGAGCTGGGTGATCATTTTGAGCATAGTCGGCTAACGGTGAAGGCTACAAAGACCAAGTGAGAGGAGAGGATGCCCATCTGTACACTCGGTGTCATCCGCACTCTGGGCTCAACTCAGGTGACCAAGAAATCGCAGAAGCCTCACCTGGCAGGAGAGAAGTCGAGAGAGGAGGCGGGGGGGGGTTACTGGAGATGAGAAGGAGGTGACAACTAGAGGGCTCCTCGGAATCGCCCCCGGGGGGCGCGTGCAGCCTGCGCAGTGGGGTTGGGAAGTTCATTGCCACTAAGACACCATGAGTAATGAGCACGAGCATCTACCAGCCCCTGAGGGTCGGAGAGCAGGGGCGTCAGGACCTAAGCCTGCAGGTGACTGTGGCTCCCCAGCTCTCCCCCCACCCACTTGATGGATTTTCTGGCACTTTTCGGAAGGAGTGGATCTGGCCAGTGACTGTGCTCTGGGGAGTGAAGAGAACCCGCTGCAGGAAATCCAGACGATGACACGCAGCCCGGCCTCGGCCTGTTGTGCTTTCATGGAGAAGCAGACTTGACCTGCAGGCCACAAGGGCTGCACTTGCCCTGACGCCCCTCTTCTGCCTGTCCCCACAGCCCCTGGGGGCGCAGGCCCCGGGCTTTGCACGAGTCAACTAGAGAAACTGGCGCCAGGCTTGCACACTCCTTTTTCCTGAAGACTGTGACACACAGACACGCCTGCCTGTGCAGGTTTCAGCCCTGGCTGGGGAGGGGGCTGGGGGTACATCTGGAGGCAGTGCCAGTGTGCAGGGGGCTTCCAGGGTGGGCGACTGGGCCTGGGGCTCCCGGCAGCCTTTCCCCTGGGGGCTGTGCCGAGTCCATCTCCCCCTGCTCCCCCTGCTCCCCCTGCGCCCCCTGCTCCCCCTGCTCCCCCTGCGCCCCCTGCTCCCCCTGCTCCCCCTGCGCCCCCAGGGAAGCGGGTGCGGGGACTGCAGGGTCATGCGGGGGCAGGTCAGGGACTGCAAAGCCCGTGCAGGGGGCTGAGCCGGGCGGCAGGGGGATCTCGGGGTACGGCAGGGGCGCTCCAGTGCGGAAGAGGGGCGTGGGGGGCGGTGGGGGTGTGGGGGCTCAAAGGAAACGGAGGGAGAGGGTCAGGGAGACACGGGGTCCACGAAGGGGTGCAGCCGCACCTGGGGGCGGGAGGGCGCGGGAAGCCGGCCCTCGCGCGCCCCTCGGGGCCCCCCGCGCCCCCCGCGCCGCGCCCCCGCCCGGCTGCTGCCGTCAGAGCCGCTTGCGTCAATGCAGCCGGCGACGCAGCGTTTTTTCCTTCTGCTCCTTTTTCTCAATGAGGGCAGCCCCATGGGATTTGTGCTGTCAGGCTCATAAATCAAACCACCCGGCCTTCGCGCCCGCAC